>RJWJ010003634.1:0-84041 GCA_004363605.1 Indri indri
CTCGGATGGAGGAGTCTGCAGTCAGGAAGGGCCAGGTGGACCTGAGCTGGGATGAGTGCTTTCTTGGCTGGGAGCCCATTCTCATGATGAAAGCTGGGAAAATTTGCTTGAGGAGAATAATCCAATGATATGAAAGGATTAGGCAGGCTTACATTTAGCAAACTGTAAACCATGAATGTAAATGGTGCACCTCTTCCCCACTCAGGCAGCTGCTTTGCTTATAAAATAGAGCAACCAAAATTAAATAAGAGGAGAAACTAAAGAGAAAGCGTGGGAGGAAGGAAGCACTGGGTGTTTCAAAATGATGTTGCATGCATACAAACCACGTTTGACAGCAGCAAGTAATTCCTGGTCAGTGCTAACAGAAGACTCTCCAACATCACCCCAAAGACAGGTGCAAATGTCTACCACCTTGAACCTACAAAGATTCCAAGTTCACCTTCCACCCTTTGCTCCTATTGGTCTAGCCACTTAATTATTTCACTTCTGATTACTTAGCTATTAGTGACGGTAATTAAAACCTACCTTGCCCTCAAATGTATTATGAAGCTGTTTGTAAAATGCTGTGAAGGCAAATTGTTCCAAGAGCTATTAATTCTAGCAAGGGCCATGTCAGCTTCAGTTATGTGCTCATAAATGCAAACCCAATCTGGTCAATAATCTCCAGGGATAGGGTAAATTGCACAGTTGGGTTTTTAGAAAAATGTGTGTGGAGAAACATGAAAAGATTGTTGGAAACGTGCAAGTACGTAGAGAATAAATGGAACTGTACTGGGCTTGGGGGAGAGTGGAACAAAGAAGTTATTATTGAGCATCAGGTATACACTATATTGTACAAAGGGGTGATTTAGGCTGGGTTAGCAAGGTATTTGGGAAGAAGTCGTTAAAATATAAAGACAGCACAAAGCACTAGGATTGTCTAAACAAGTTCCCAGCAGTGCCTGCTCCATCCAGGTTCTCTTTCTTTCTTTTTCTGGCTGTCTTCCTGTCATCACCGCCTGGGAGGATTGAGGAAATGAAGGTGGAAGATGACTCCTTTAGTTAAAAGTTGGTGGAGTCCATGGACTTTCACCTGAGGACTGCTTCTCTGGAATATTATTTCACATAACATATTTATTTAATCTGTAAATAGTATTAAATATGCCAAGTAGATAATAAAACTAACTTACTAGTATGCATGGCTTTCTCATATGATGGATGCCCAGGTACATGATGGATAAATGGATGGATAGATGGATGGATAAGTAAAGGCTTCATACATCCACTTACTCAACAAATATTTAGTAAGTATGTGCCATGTGCCTGGAATCGTTCTAGGTGATGGGGCTATAGGGGTGAAGAGACAAGGTCCCTGTACTCGGTGAGCTTATAATTTAGTGGGGGAGCCATGCAATACATGTACACGATAGTGGCAATGAAGAGCTATGGAGTCAATAAAACAGGGTGATGTGATAGAAATGGACAGAATAATTAGACAAATTTATAGCCCAACAATAAGGCTCCAGATAATTTAGTGTTGTGGTCTTTAAACTGGATTTGAACAACAGGACCTATATTTTTTCAATTGAAGATACATATCCTGTGGGGAAACCTCAATATATAATAGAAATAAAAGCATATCTGTTCGAGTTGATGTGTGTGTGTGTGTGTGTGTGTGCGTGTGTGCGTATGCGGGTGTCAGAGCCATCTCCACCAAGTTAGGTAACTTATAAAAAATCAATTACAAAATTGTATTTGTCACAAGATAAAAATAAAAGTAATGTTAAAAATTAAGTGACAGTTGTCCCACTGCAATGGGAAGGATGATGTTGTTGGCAGTCTCTCATTGAGACGTCCATAACATGTTTGTACATTCACTTGAGTCATTGATCAGGGTCTGCACTGGATCAATTTCTATACTTATTTTTTGTTTCTTTTCATCTTTTCTTATATTTTAATTTCTTTTTCTATTTTTATTAAGTTAGAAAACCATATCTCACCATGATGAAGGTTTGGAGAAAGGCACGTACGAGATGTCCAGAAAGCATCCAGCCATTGATTGTTAATATAACAAGAATGGTTATGTGGCTGGATACTTTCTGCACAGCACTTGTACATTTGGTTCTGGGTAGTTCAGTCACACACAGACCCAGCAATGGTGGTGAGGGCTTTCCCTGTGGACTGTGTTTGATGCTTTGCCAGAGGCTCAGTGGATGGGCTTATCACACTGAAACAAGGGCTGGTTGGATGCCGCACATCAGGAGATAACAGAAAACAGATCCCCTGTCCATTCTTGAGTTCCATTTGGCTCTGAAAGTATTCATTTATGTTTTATTGCCACATGTAGGTATGTTTTTTAAATATATAAAATAATACATAATAGGTTTTGTTTCCCAACAAATGAAGAAAGCCATTAAATGCTAGGAATGAATTAATTTTTTCTTTTTTTTGGGTATTTTTGAGCTGTTTATATCATGGTTCAGTCTTTACAAAAAATCCACTTATCTTTTCCTTCATGTGGCCATGCAGGTTCAGGATGTTTAAGACACTGAATATATCAACGAGATATGCCCTTATATCAAGTCATGTGAAATCATGGAAATAGTCATGAAGAAATTACTTTTGATCTCATCTCTCATTTCAAAATCTCCTTCCTGGAGAATAGACAAAATATGTCACTATCTATTAGTGACTGCAATTTCCTCATGTTCCAAGTTTTCACCATTTCTTTTGTGGTGGTGGGTGCTATGATGTCCCATCACCCAGATCCCCCTCCAGGAATGAAAGACTAATTCTCTCCCACCAGGAGTTACTGGAAGACAGCTCTCAGCTGTCAGCCGTCTTTAGGGGTGGCTCAGCTGCAGAAAAGTGCCTCACCCCAGGTCACACCTCCTTCCAGGGGCTGACTGATCAGTGTGGGGTAGAGGCCTAGCCCTCTCACCCCACCTTGGGATGACTCTAAGGGTCATCCCAGCTCAAGGACTCCCCATGGAGTTGGCTTAGGACTTGTTCACAGCTCAAATTCTCCCTCTGACCAATCCTTCTTTCTTTTTCTCCTTTCCATAGGTGTTAATTCAACAGTAAGCCCTAAAAAACATCCTCCATGTTAATATCTTTCAAGACTGCTTCTTGGGAAACCCAGTCTGTGATAGCTGGTACCAGGAAAGAAAGAAGAGGTCCCTGGAATGGGATTTTAGGTCTAGCTCATGAGCTGTCTGGTAGTAATAAGGATCCCATCACTGGTGGCAGGTGAAGCACAGAAAGCCCCTGGCCCAATGTGGCAGTACAATTAAAACTTCTACCAGTGGCAAACTGGCACGGCACATGTGTGGAAGAGAATGTGATAGCTCAGGCAGCGTTTAGGTTTTTGAGAAATATAGGGGAAATGGTAACTTTAAGGACAGTGGAATTTGGTGGCTATGACTAAACTCTACTCTGGAAAAAGATAGTGAAAAGCTGATTGAAATTAACTGGCAATTAAAATATATATGTAAAATGCAAGTGTAAAATCCAGCGTTTCCTTGGAAGCACATGAAGAGGATTTATCTCCTTCAGCAGAAGAAAAAGCCAATGGTCAGGCTTAGAACTCAGTTATAAGAATAACTGAGCTCCAAAGAGGGCTAAACTCCCAACAAGGGTTGGTCTGCTATTACAAGTTAAGGCCTTGGTTGGGAAAGAATGGGAAACTGGGATACAGAACAGGACCATCTGGGCTGATGCATCCAAAAATCTTCAATGCTGAGATTCTCTTGAAACTTTTTTTTTTTTTTTTTTTTGAGACAAGAGTCTCACTCTCTTGCCTGGGGCGAGTGCCGTGGCGTCAGCTTAGCTCACAGCAACCTCAAACTCCTGGGCTCAAGCAATCCTACTGTCTCAGCCTCCCGAGTAGCTGGGACTACAGGCATGTGCCACCATGCCCGGCTAATTTTTTCTCTATATATTTTTAGCTGTCCAATTAATTTCTTTCTATTTTTGGTAGTGACGGGGTCTCGCTCTTGCTCAGGCTGGTCTTGAACTCCTGAGCTCAGGACGATCTGCCCGCCTCGGCCTCCCAGAGTGCTAGGATTACAGGCGTGAGCCACCGCGCCCGGCTTCTTGAAACTTTTGAACCTGAAGAAGTAGCCCACATCTCCCTACCAAGGACTAGTGTTCCCTTCTCGCTTGAAGATGATGTAGAGGCCTCTCCCTGTAAGACAACTTTGCTCCTTCCTGGTTGGATATACTCTCGCCTCCTTTCTGTCCACTAGGTCAATGACTAGGGCTAAATCACAACATAAGCTGAGGACTTGCTGGGCCCGCCCAGAGAGGGAAGGGGCTGTGTCACAAAGAAACTTCGGGACCTAGCCAAGTTGTACCAGTAGGACCCAGGAGAGGACTGGATTCTGAAGATGTGGGACTGAGGAGGGCAGATCACACATTTGATAAAAGAGAGTTCACTAAGCTCTCTCCTGGGATACAGGATTTAACACCCTGGGAAGGACCCCTGGGAAATGGTGGAAACGTGCTGCTGGTATGGCTCCTAGAGGCTTGAAAAAGTGGTGGTCCATATGAATTAAAGCAGCAATGACAGAATTTCTGTGGCAGACAGTAGACAAAGGAATTAAAAGGCTCAGCAAAGTGGGCACATGAGAGTGGATGTACGATGCAAGGGTGAGAAACCCACAAGATGACTGTCTTCTACAGAAGGCCCAGGAGGACACACATGGACCACATCAGTAAGGAACATGCTGGAGAGGGGGGCACCGACACCACTAAGCTCAGTGCTGCCTCTCCTCTGGATCCCAGGCCTGACAACAGGAGCTACTGTTACGCAACTGGGTTCATAGATAACAATGGGATCACAGGAACCCAAACAGTAGAGACCAGGTGGCAGCATTTACCTGTCAGAAGCCAGGTAGGTGCAATTACCGTAATGAGCAACAAGGTCAAATGGCCTCCAGGAGGGTCTGCCCCATACAAAGATGGCTGTGGAGATAGTTAATAGAACTCAGTGTCCTTTGGGGCAAAATATGTGGACAGCCCACAAGGGTACTGCTCAAGAGAAATCACAGGTTGATGATCAGGAGACTGAGAGATGTTGCCTCAATAAAATTCATGATCTCTTGCCCGATTTCTGGACCTTGAGTTGGTTTTTGGACCAGGAACCCATTGGCTGAAGGAGAGTTCAGGTCCCCAGGAAGCAGTATCCTGAAATACCACAATAACTGTGTTTATAAATGACTCCCCTGTCCTTCTTCAAAGGGATGTGAAGCCATTTATTTTGATAACTTTACACGGGGAAAAGAAGAAGACCCAAATATTTCTGAGGACTGTTGGACACGAGGTATGTGTCGACATGGATACTTGAAGACCTAAAGCATCATCCTGGGCCCCTTTTAGAGTGGGGGCATATGGAGGCTGGGTAACAAATGGAGTCCTGGCTCAGGGCTCATTTGCAGTGGGTTCATAGGGTCTGGTGGTCATTTTCCTAGTCCCTGGAAGTATAATTGGAATAGATATACTTGGTGGTTGGCACAACCCCCACACTGAGGAAATTGGCCCATGGGGTAAGAGGGCAAGTGAAAGTAGTGGGGAAGGACAAGTGGAAGCCACTGAAGTGGCCTCTGTCCATTCTGCCCACTGGTAAGATAGCAAATTAAAAATAATAGTGTATTCTAGGGGTGGGGAGAATGGCAGATATCAACATCACTCTTAAAGATGTACGGTGGTGGTCTCCTTCACATGTACATTTAATATGCCAATCTGACAGCTGGAGACAGCAGATGGATCCTGAAAGATGACAGTGCACCATTGCAAACTTAACCAAATAGTAGCCCCCTTGCAGCTTGTTTTTGAGCAGAATAGCATGTCCTCAGGTATATGATAAGTGGTCATTGATCTGGCTAATGCTTTCCTTTTCAATTCTATTGGAAAAGAGGACAAAACACAACTTGCACTGACTTGGAAAGGACAAGACTATCCATTTACAGTTTTGCCCTTTGTCATGAGATAGTCTGAACTATCTGGCCATCCCAAAGAATGTCACTTTAGTCCATTATATCAATGAAATCATGCCAATCAGACTGGATGAGCAAAAAATGCCCAATACTGTGGCTACCTTGGTAAGACACGTATACTCCAGAAGGTGGGAGGTAAACCCTACAAATATTCGGGGATCTACCACATCGGTAATATATTTAGGGGCTCCTGCTCTGGGGCCTGTGGGGATATTCCCTCAAAACTAAAGGACAAATTATTGTTTCATGTACTTTAACCACAAAGAACGAAGCACAATGCACAGCTCTTGGTATTTCTGGTTCTGGAAGAAGCATACTCCATGTCTTGGGATCTTGATCTAGTCCATGTTGTGGGTAACATGGAAGGATGCCAGTTTTGACTAGTGCCCAGAGCGGGAAAGGGCTCTGTAGGAGGTACAGGCTTGGTTTGTACTGTGTGACCAGGGAGACCCTGTGATACCGGAGGTATCAGTGGTGGGAAAAGATGCCTTGTGGAGTTTATGGTAGACCCACTAGGAGAATTATAGTATAGACCCTCAGGTTTCTGGAGGAAATGCCATCTGCAATGAGAATTACACATCTTTTAAAAAATAGCTTGTGGGCTGTAGTAGAGATTTTGTGCTTAACATATAGCACATCATTTGTCCAGAATTGCCCGTAATAGGCTGAATTCTGCTGGGCTTATAAGGTTGGGAAGACCCAACGACAGTAAGATAAAAGTGGTCCATACAGGTTTGTGCATGAGTAGGACCAGAGGGCACAAGCAAGAGGCAGAGTCAGAGAGTCCAGAGACTGTGCAAGTGATCCTCCCTCGGCTCACTTCTGTTACTGCAAAGGGATCCTTTATGGCCAGGTGATGGAGCAGGAAGAACCCTTAGCTTGCTCACAGATGGCTTGACTTGGTAGCTGTGTTTAAGCTGAAAATCATGGTGGTTGCATGATAGCCCTTCTCAGGGTGGCCTCGAAAGAAGTAGTGAAGGAAAATGCTCCCAATGGGCAGAGCTTCAAGTGGTACACCTTTGTGTGAAAGGAGAAGTAGCTTGGAGGTTACAATATATACAGACTCAAGGTCAGTGGTGAGGGGCTTGGCCGGCAGTCCAGGAGCCTGGGAAGAGAAAGGTTGGAATATCAGGAACAAGAAGGTCTGGGGTAGACACATGTGGATAGACATATGGGAGTAGGAAATAAGGGGGAAGATTTTTGTTTTTCATATTAAAGCTCACTAGAGAGCATCCGCCATGGAAGAGGCATTAAACCACCAGGCAGACAAAATGACTTGGCTGGTTATTATCAGTGAGGCTCTGTCATCAACTGCCCCAATGCAGCATGAATAAAGCAGCCATGGCGGTAGGGGTGGAGGCTGGGATCGTGCATGGGTCCAATAGCATAGAAATGTGTACTTCTCATCCCCAGAACTCTGGGATTTGTGATTGAGAGATCCTGGCTCCCAAAAGGGATCATGAACACTTCTCTTAGCAGACAAAGCAGGAGTCGCATTGAACTACAGGCTATGACTTCTGCCTGCATGCTTCAGGCTCCTTGTGCCAAGGGCTCAGCAGACAAGAAGAGGAATCACCATCCTGCAGGGGTAATTGACTCGGAGCCTCAGGAAGAGGTAGGGCTGCTGTTACACTGAAGTAAGGGAGAAGGATGACACCCAGGTGATCCACTTGGATACCCCTTTGAGCCCCACTGCCCAACTCTGATGGTAAATGGACAAGTTCGGTTACCCTGATCTGGGAAGAGCATGGTGACCAGGGCTTCAGACCCCTCATGTGTGAGGTTCTGGGTCATGCTGCCAGGAAAGCCAGTGAGACCAACTGATACACTAGCTGAGGGTGAGGGGAATCTAAAACGAATTGTAGGTGTGGGAAATGATGGGTATCCGTTGCAGCTTGGTGACCAGCTGCAGTGATGGGGGCTATCGTTCATCTCCCTAACCTTCCTCGCCTAAGTTTTCCCCAGGAATCCTGTAGGAGCTGCTCCCAGACAAGTAGAATCTGAGCAGTGCAAGGGGCAGAATAGGCTGGACATGTGATGCATTTTCTAGATCTTCCTTTATGACCGAGGGACAAATTCCTCTTGCTGCTGGAAAGATGGCTCTTAGTCTGTTCAGGGGATTACCTTGGCTGAGAAAACTTCCTTGCCCAAGAGACAACCTACATCCAATGACTGACCAATGAGGGGGTGTAAAGATTTGGTCCCCTTACTTCAATTCAGTTAAACTCTGAGCTTCCTCCTGGATCCATGGCTCCCTGTGGCGTTGGCAGAGGACTTTGTTGGATGTACGGTTCAACCTCTCCCAATCCTGCTTCTCCCTCTGCCCAGGCTTGCTTCCTTTCTCTCCCTTCACAGGTGTTTAGCTCCCTAATAAACATCTTTTATGCTAATCTCTATCTCTGAGGCTGCTTCCTGAGGAACACCTTCAGAACTGAATCAAGACCTAAAGACATGTTGCCAACAGCCAACTGATTTCTTTGAGGGAAGCTGTAATAGACTGGTGTTCACATGTACCCTCTTCAGCTCGCTGGGAATGTCTTCCTTAATGCACGCAGAGACAGAACTTGGCCCCAACCGATGCCAGTGTACCCTCCCACTCTACATCACGGCTCACAAGACAAGTGCTGACCAAAAGAAAACATTTTCACGTAGAGAATGGATTTTCAGTGATAAACAATCAGGTAAATTATATCTTAGTAAAAAAACAGTCTTGTAGATAATATTGTAAATATAATTTTTAAAAATATTTTATTTTTTTTAATTTCAGAATATTATGGGGATACAAATGCTTTCGTCACATAAATTGCCTTTGCACTGCCTGAGTCAAAGCTACAAGTGTGCCCACCCCAGACAGCGTGCACTGCACCCATCAGGTGTGAATTTACTCATTGTAAATATAATTAATGCTACTGAATTGTATGCTTAAAAATGGTTAAAATGGAAAAATTATGTTATTTATATTTTGCATTTTACCACAATTTAAAAAATCAATAATGTATTAATATATTAAAACCATTGACTTGTACGCTTTAAGTGGATTAAGTGTATGATATGTGAATTATATCTCAATAAAGCTGTTTTTTTAAGTAAAGAGTCTTGAGGGGGAAAATTAGCAAGTGTTTCTCACATATGTGCGCCACGAGAGCTGAATTTGTTAACATATAAAGTGAAATGTCTGCACAGACACGATACTACCTTTCTCCCACATCGTATACCACTGATATTACACAACATCTACCAAAGTTCTTTGATAAAGAAATTTTGCTGATAGTTCTGCTTTCTTGCCAAACATAATATTTATTATTGTCTTTGTAGCTGGTTTCACAAACTCCTTGGCAATAGTGTGGCATATACCTATCTTATGATGCCTCTCTGTAATGCTTTCTCTATTACCTTTAGTGACAAAATTCATCAATTTTGTATTGAGAAGCACTTTTGATGTTTGCACTTGTTCTGGAAAAACTTTATTGTTCTATCAGAGAGCCACTGAGCTTTGTTAGAAAATGATACTGAAGCTTTCATGGCTTCCTGCTGTTATTAGAAATCATTTTTATAACAGATGCCACCCTGGAGGTCTAAGGGCAAACACATTACCAGTACAATACAATCCAATTTTCAGACTTTTTCTGGTCATACTTTCTATTTTTGACTTACAGGCTGACAATTTTGTTAGCTTGCACACGATCATCATGGTCATGTTCTTAATCCTCCCAGCATATTCTGCCTCACCTCCCTTCGTTTGACCTTGAATCAATTCTCTCTTTACAGTTAAGATGTTATCTTCAGTTATGATATATACATTACTCTTTTCATCATCACCACTTTTGAGCTGTTGATACATATTTGTAAATTAGGGATAATCAGAATATTAACAACTAAAGATAAAAATCCAATAAGTGAAAACAATGACCTATGTTAGCTGAGACAAAATTCACACCATGTAACTAATGTTGGCCTAGATGAACTGATGGGTTGCTAGGGTAACCCAGGGTCCGAGGACCTCGTTTTGAGCAACCTCAGCCTGGTCTTTCTGACCTTCCTTCCTTCTTCCCTTGTTAGTCTGAGCTGGACTTCACACCTACTTTCTTCCCTTCTTTCCCTTTCCTGTTTCTCTGTTTCCTTTTTTAGAGCTATGGAACATTAAAATGGAAAGAGACCTTGGAGATCTGGAAGTCTAATAATTTCATTTTATGGACAAGGAAACTGAAGTCCAGAGAGGTACAATGAACTTCTCCAAGTCAGAGGGACCAGATCTGGTCTCTGGGCTTCTCTGACTCATGGGCCAATGTTTTTCCCTTTTGCCATAAAGTCACTAAGCCTTCTCCCTCAGCTCTTCTTTCTGATCCTTTTGATTGGACTCATAGTCCAATGGTTGGACTCATGGTGAATAATGTTTTTTTTAACAGCACTAAGAAAGTAGGGGTTTAAGGGAGTCAAAATTTCCCATCTTTCCATCCATACACCCACCCGTCATCTACCCATTCCACTACCGCCAGAACAACCTGATAATGTTGCTCTCTATTCTTTGGTGACTCTTAAATCCCTACAAGATAAAGTTCAGTCTTCTACCTGGACATGTGACAGTCAAGTGTTTTTGTGTTCTTGCCCTTGCCGTCCTGCCTAGTCTTATTCTTATCACTCTGTTTATTGGTTGGGCTAAGTTATGATATATTAACAAACAACTTCAAATCTCAGTGGCCTAACACAACAAAGATTTATTTCTTATTTATAAAAAGTCCACTGCAGGTCTGGATGACTCTCCAGAGGAACTGTTCTGTATGCAGTGACTCAGACATCCAGGCTGCTTTGACCATATGATTTTTCCATTTTACCAGATTACTTTTCAGCATGGAGGAGGAAGATAAGAGAGGAGATGAGAGGAGAGGAGAAGAGCAGAGCAGAGCTCGTGTAGGGAACAAACTCTTCTGTGCTTTAGCTTGAATAGTACCCACTTTCATTGGCCAGAGTTTATCATCTAACTGCAAGGAGGCTGGGAAATGTAGGGAATGTTTGGTGAGCACTACTGTTTCTGCCATGGTCCTTGCAACTGGAGCTCTGGAAATATTTGACTACTTGTTCCTTGGGTACAAACTCTTTTAACCCTCCAGGTCTTTCCATTAAGGCATTCCACCCTACCTAGCATACCCTTCCTGCTCACCTGACAAACTCCTACAAACCCAAGTCTCTTCTATTTTTTTTTTTTTTTGAGGCAGTCTCCCTGTGTTGCCTCGGCTAGAATGCAAATGATCTTCCTACCTCAGTCTCCTGCATACCAGTGTGTGCCACCAAATCCAGCTAATTTTTCTATTTTTTGTAGAGATGGGGTCTTGCTGTGTTGCCCAGGCTGGTCTGGAATTTTTAGCTTCAAACAGTCTTCCCGCCTTGGCCTCCCAAAGTGCCGGGATTACAGGCATGAGCCACCATGCCTTGCCCCCAAGTCTCTACTTCTAAGAAACCATTCCTGAGTTTTCCAGGCCAACTTAGTGGTTCATTCTCCATGTCCCCACTGCATCTTGTAGTTATCTCCATCAGGGCACTTTTTATTTTGTTGTAATTGTTTGCCTGACTGTTTTCCTCTAAACTGAAATCTCCTTGTGGCTAGGGAAAGCGTACTTTCAGTTTTAACACAGTGGTACATAGACACTCTTTATACCTGTGGTTGAATAAGTTAATGAACAAGTAAATGGAAGAAATGACTACAAAACTATCCAACGATCCATCTTCCATCTCTTCTACCTCTACCCTAGCTCAAGCAACTATCTTCTCTTGCTGGGACAACCATAGACTCCTTGATATCCCTGTTCCATTCTCACCTGTATCCAGTGCATCCTCCACCCAGCAACCACATCATTCTGACACACGAATCACTGTGGGGCTTCCTAGTTCCCTAGAATAAAATCCAAACATCCAAACATCCAAATTCCTTCCCATGACCCACAAGGCACGCCCTGGCCCCTGCCTGCCAATCTGGCCTCAGCTCAACCTCTCTTCCTGTGGCTCCCATGCTGTGGCCTCAGTTCTCTGACACACTAAGATTTTTCTCCCCTCAGAGCTTTCCCAGGACTGGTTCCTGCGCCTGGAACACTTTTACTTCCTCTTCTCTCCTGGTTAGCCCTTTCTCAGTCTTCAGCTTAAATGTCATTTCTCTAGCAGTTATGATCATTTTGTTTTGATTATAAGTGAGAAACTTCCATTCTAAATAGCCTAATAAAGGGAATCTACTGCGTTGTGTAGCTAACAGGTCTTGAAGTAGTGCTGGCTTCAAGAGAGGCTTGAGCTATCCCACAGAGGCGCTATAATATCCAGAGGAAGAAAGAGAGACTGTTCCGGTAGCTCCTGCTGAACTCCGAGGATCCATTCTCCCCCATTGGTCTAAATTACATCACGTGCCATGTCTACACCAATCCCTTTGGGAGCGGGGCAAATGCAAGGGGGAGGGATTGGAATTGCTTAAGCCAATCAAGACACTCCCTGAGGATGGGATTTGCACAACCAAACAACATGGCTGCTTGCTGGGAGGGTTTAATTCCCGAAGGATGAAGAGTACTTTTGGTAGAGGAAGTGGGAAATAAATATTTGAAATGTATCCAAAATATGTCTATTACACTTTCGCAGAGGAGACTTCACTGCTCACCCCATGTAAGGAATCTTCTCTGTTACCGTCTAGCACTGAGTCCTACTCACTTACTTCATAGCACCTGCGCCTGTCTGTAAATATTTAGTTTGTTCACTAGTTTATGGACTAAATCTCCTACGAGGCTTTAACTCCTAAGAGCAGATATAATTTGTTAACCTAGTGCCAGAACATACAAGAAAATTCAATAAATAATTTCTTAGCTAAAAAAATGAATGATTTTCTTCTTTTCCAAGTTAGCCCTGATTTTTGCTAAGGGAGACAGGAGACAAAGGCTTGGAAGGGAAAGGCTGAATGTGAGCACTGTGAGTATTTGCCTTTTCTTTGTCTAGATGCTCAGTTCTCCTTCCCTTCCAACAATCCCTCAAATTCCCTTCCCCCAGATCTCTTATTAACCCACTTGCTCCTGGCACCCTGATAATTTGGTGTCCCTTTAATTTTTTTTTCTTTGCATAGTTGAATTAGATTCTTCAATAGGAATCTTTTCTTTTTTGTTTGTTTGTTTGTTTTTTTCCGCACAGAGTTTCGCTCTGTTGTGGGGGCTGGAGTGCAGTGGCATCACGATAGCTCATTGCAACCTCCAGCTCCTGGGCTCAAGAGATCCTCCTGCCTTAGCCATCCGAGTAGCTGGGACTACAGGTGTGTGCTACCCACCTGGCTGATTTTTTTTCTATTTTTAGTAGAGACAGGGTCTCAGTCTCGCTCAGGCTGATCTCGAATTCCTGGCCTCAAATGATCCTCCTGCCTCAGCCTCCCTAGTAGCTGTAACTATAGCCATGACGCCTGGCTAATTTTTCAATTTTTTGTAGAGACAGGGGTCATGCTCTTATTCAGGCTGGTCTCGAAATCTTGAGCTCAGGCAATCCTCCCATCTTGGCCTCCCAGAGTGCTATGAGTAGAGGCGTGAGCTGCTGCACCTGGCCTTCAATAGGAATCTTGATTTTTTTTTTTTTTTAAAGAGAGTTACTTAAATTATATTTTTCCAGAGGATCTAGGGCCCAAGTCTTCCTTCATTGTGTTCCCCTAGCACCTACAAATGTAGTGGGTGTGCTTTACTGGGTGAAAAAAAAAAAATCAATCTTCCTCATTAAAATGACAGAACACATAATATATCTATGTATTAAGACTAAAGACAATGCCAGGTGGTAGAAAGAGAGAGAGAAGTTAAGAGCAGGCCAAGAAAAAGAAAAAGCTGCCAGGAAAAAAATAAAGACTGGAAAACAGTGAAGTGGGAGGTCTTTTGGGTGAAAAGGGTATAGTTCAAGAGAAGAAAAGTTATAATGAACTTGGTAAACGAAGATGAAAGAATTTATACAATAGAAACAGAGCTGGGGGAAACTTCTTTCCTTCTTACATTTATCTATTTATTTGTAAACAATTATGGAGAATCTAGTATGTTCCAGGAGCACTCTTCTAGGAGCTGAGGATATAGAGGTGACAAAAACATACAAGTCCCTGCCTTCCTGGAGCTCATATTTCAGTAAGGCAAGATAGACAATAAGCAAATAAGTATAGATATTTGCATAGAATATGGATTGCTGGATACAGATACCAGTTTGAAAACACACATCTACTTTTGCTCCTGACACCTCACGGTAAGGTTATTTTTTAAAGGCAATACTCATACTTACGGATAAGGAGAAGGGGAGAGAAGTCAATAGTAACAAAGGTGGGAGCTGGAAGGCAAACTTGAGAAAAGTCCATCCTAAGTGGGCAGAGGGAAGGCGAGAACCACCCTGGTTTACACTAATCACCTTCGAAGTGTAGGACCCGGTGGTAGCCGGTGAATCTGGAGTGGGGTGTGTGTGCATACTTGTGTAAAGAGAACACAAGATGGAATAAAAAGGATCAGATGAGAACTTGCTGAAGAAGCAGTTGGCTCTCCAGACCTTCTCTTCTTCTTCTGCACCCCTGCAGAAGGCAGGAGCTTTATTCTGTGGAGATGGCATGAAGCTCAGCTGAGAAAGGAGGGTTGGGCACAAAACAGGGGATGAAGTCAGTGTACACATACTGGATGCTGAGGTCCTCCTGCCCCAAGAGAGATGACGGCCAGGCTTAGACCCTCCAGCATGAATTTGGAGTAGTCTCTTTGGAGAGTTTGACCATCTCAAGGAGAAAGACCTAAAGATATTGATATTGGGGGTTTTCCAACCAAGTGGTGCAGTATGATCACACCATGTAGGGAAACTCTTCAGTCGACAATCCCCTCGTGTGCATTCAGAGCCACCAAACAGCATTTTAGCTCCTTATTCCTCAGATGCACAGATGGCCAAGGATTACCAGACATCTGTACAACGGTTCTAACAGGAAAGGCCAAACAAAAACCAAATAAACAGAAAAGAAAGCAACTTGGAAGAAACAGATTATACAAGGAGAAGACAGCTTGTAAAAGAGAGGGAGAGAGAAAATTATCCTTAAACACTCAGAAAGATTAAAAGAAGATATTCCAACCATGAAATAAGTACGGGATGCTAAAAAAAGAATAATATTTAGAGAACAAAAAGAAGCTGCTGGAAATTGGAAATATGACAGCAAAACTGAAAAGCTCAGTATAATATACCTCCCCCAAAATAGAAAAAAAAGACAAGGAGATAGATAGATACACAGGAGAGAAAAGATGAGAAACTTAGAGGGACAGTCCAGGAGATCTAAATAATAGAGATTTCAGAAAAAGAGAAGAGAAAAACAAAAGAGAGGGGGATTGTCAAAGAAAGAATTCAAGAAGAATTCTCAGAATCGAAAAATATCAGTTTCCAGATTGAAAAGGCCACCATGTGCCCACCACCGTTACACGCTGGGTGAAAATAGTCCTGCATTCATGTCATCGTGAACTTTCAGAACGCTGAGCCAAAGAAAGAGCTTAAAACCTTGCAGAGGGCAAAAACACACCACTTACAAAGGGTCATTAATTAAAATGGTTTCAGTTCTCCATAGAAACTTTGGGAGCTGGAGCACAATGGAGCAATGCCTTTGAAATTCTGAAGGAAAATGATTTCAGACCTAGGATTCTACTTCCAGCCAAATTACCAATCACCCGTGAGCATAGAAGAAAAGCATTTTCGGATGGGCAACATCTCAGAAAAAAAATGTCTTCTTTCCATACAGCCTTTCTCCGGAAGCTATTGGAGCACGTGCTTGGAGTAAACCAAGAAGAATAAATATGCTAGAGTCAGGGAACAGAAGATCATTAGGATGATGGTAAAGAGAGATTCCAGGATGTCAATAATAGACCAGATATATTGGGTGACCATTCCACATTGCACCATGTTAGAAGGCATAGGTGGGAGAGTGCTCCAAGAAATTAAAAGGACAGAGCACATAATATGTCTGAATATCTGTTGAGAAGACTTGGGGAACTGGTGAAATCTGGGTTTCATTACTGATGAGAACATAGAACTTGATGCAAACAAAAAACAATAAAATTAGTAACTTCAGGCAAGACAGAAATAATTGGAAAGGAAAAGTAATAATGGAATGCGATATGGCTCGTCGATTGCATTTGCATAGTCACACTGACGTAACACTGAGTGTTAACTTATTCAAAACCACTATGTATTATGAGGACAGAGGGATGGAAAGTGTGTGCATGTGTGGTGGGGGCAGCGGGAAGAAGAGAATCAAAATCTCCACCTTCCATTGTGGGAACTCAGTACATAACGCCTAAAGGTTGTTGTTTTTTTCTTTTTTTTTAAAAGACTTGGAGGCAATAATAACAAGGAAAAAAAAATCAGTGTAAATCATTGAATGTGATTGGATCTGGACAGGGGAAATAGAAGAGTAGGAAACGGCTGCTTCTCATAGTAAACTTTGTAGATAGAGTTGATTGTTTAAACTCTGTGCGTGATTAACATTGAAAAGGAATAAGACCAAAAGAAAGGAAAACGCTAGAAAGAAAAATATCAAAATGTGAGTTGTTTATCTCTGGTTTATGGTAATGGATTATTTTTATTTTCTTATTTTAATTTAAAAAAATTTTTTCTACTCTCCTAAAATGAACATGGCTTACTTTTTTTTTTTTTTTAAAGCATCATATGGTAATCTATTTTAATGTTTTCCTGTTGTAAAAATTGTTCTGTTTTCCTTTTATTTTTAGTTGACATGTAATAATTGTACCTATTTATAGGCTACAGAATGATATTTTGATACATGTATACAGTGTGTAATGAGCACATAGGGTAATTAGCATACCCATTACCTGGAACATTTAATATTTCTTTGTGTTGTGAACATTCAAAATCTACTCTTCTGCTCTTTGAAAATATGCACTAAATTATTGTTAACCATATTCCCCTTACAGTGCTACAGAACACTGGGACTTGCTCCTCCCATCTAGTTGGAACTTTGTATCCGTTAACCAGGCTCTCTCTGTCCTCCTCTCCCCATCCCCTTCGCAGCCTCTAATAATCACAATTCTACTCTGTTTCTATGAGCTCGATTTTTTTAGCTCTCACAATTGAGTGAGAACATGCGGTATTGCTCTTTCTGTGCCCAACTTATTTCACTTAACGTAAAGACCTCCAAGCTCGTCCATGTTGAACATGGCTTACTTTTTAAATCATGAAACACATTTTAGGTTAAGAGGAGAGACAGTTATGGTGAAAGGTACTAGTTTTGACAAGAGGATTTGGGAAAGCTTTGCTGATGGTGACATTTGGACAGATCTTTGAGGGAGCAAACCATATGCACACTCACAGGAAGAGCCTTCTGGAAAGATATGCAAAGGTCCTGGGGTAGCAATGTGCTTCCTGGAGTGGGAATGTGCTTGAGCCTGTGAAGGACAGCTCGGCAGCCAGGCGTGTGATAGGCGTGGAGGGTGACAGAAGGTGAGGTTAGAGAGCAGCTGGGGGCCAGACCCTGCAGAACCCTGTAGGACATGTTAAAGACTTCAGATTTTATTCTGACTACCACCAGAAGCTGTTCGAGAGTTTTGGGGAGAAAAGTGACATGATCTGATTTGCATTTTACCACTGTGACTCACGGGTGCATGGGGTGGGGGCAAGGGGGACAGACGGGAAGGAGTAGGCGAGACTGGAAGCTGGGGGACCAGTCAGGAGGCCTTCGCTGCAATCCAGATAAGGGATTCTGCAGCATTAATCACTTGTGTTCATAAAGTTTTTATATTAGCAGCGGGAACCTTTTTTCAAAGGAAATCTTATCTTGGTTCCTCATCTATAAAACATTAAAGTGAAGCATGAAAGCGAAGCGGCTTTAGCTGAAGTAGGAGGTATGGGGGTGTCCAGAGCCCCCCTGCCCCGTGCCCTCATCCCTGCTGCCTCTACCTGGTGATCCCTGGAGGCGCCTTTGAACCTAGGGCTCTGTTGATCTCCATGTGATTCCTCTCATCGAGGAGGTCCAGCCAGCAGGAGTGGGGTTTGGGTAGGTGGGGTTCGTGCGGAGGGAAAAGATGCAGAGGGAGGAACAGAGAATCAAGCTCCATGTCCCTGCGAGGAGAGAGCTTTGGTGGAGAAGGCAGAGCGAACTGTCGGCACCTTGGTGCCAGCTCAGGGCGCTTCCCCCGCACCACGCTGCTGCTGGCCAAGTGTAGCATGTCAGGTTTTCACCACGTCTTTGCCCCCAACAAGGGGACATGCTTTCACCCAACCTGAATTCCTAAGACAAACGGGGAGTGCGAGGACAGTGGTGGAGCCTCCCCCTTCTTTGGGGAGGATCTAGCCTCTGACTCCCCCTACCCCGTGGAGTGCTAGTAAATGGTTGACCTCTGGCTCTCTGGAAGGAAGAAAGAACGAAAAAAGAAAGGAAGGAAAGAAGGAAGGAGGGAAGGAAAGGGGAGGGGGAGGCCCTGTAGCATTTGCAGATTGAGAGAGCCTTTTGGGTGGTGGACTGTTCTGTGTCCCGATTGTGGCGATGACTACCTGAGTGTATACATGTGTTAAAATTCGTACGACTATAGCCCCCCCAAAGTCAATATTACTGTATGATAATTTAAAAAAAGGGAGAAAAGTCAGCATATTGTGGAACCCCCCCCCAAAAAAAACCCGAAGCAACCAATAGAATTTCAGTCTGAAAGTGGCAAGTCATTCTACCTCTTTGGGCCTCCTTTGATTCCTCTGTGAAATGAAAGGCCAGGACAGTCAGGAGTTGCAAACGCAACGCCTATGAGGAGGATGTCAGTGATGGAAATGGAAGACAACAGGGAGCAGTGGGGACTGTGGAGAACTAGTGAATTTACATCTGCCTAAAAGGAGCAGCTCCAGCTTCAGCCTTAGCTGGTGGCTACCAAGCTGGATTGTGGGTCTAGCTAGTTTGTATTTCAAGATAAATTTCAGTGGCTCAGGCCTGTTATCCCAGCACTTTGGGAGGCTGAGGCAGGAGGATTGCTTGAGGTCAGAGTTTGAGACCAGCCTGGACAACACAGAAAGACCCCATCTCTACAAAATGTAGGGGAAAAAAATTAGCCAGGCATGGTGATGTGTACCTGTAGTCCCAGCTACGACGGAGGTTGAGGTGGGAAGACCACGTGAGCCCAGGAGTTCAAGGCTGCAGTGAGCTATGATCATGCCACTGTACTCCAACCTGGGTAACAGAGCAAGACTTGTCCCTAAAAAAAAAAAAAAAAAAAAAAGAGAACTCTGGATTTGTAAAAGGAGAAATTTCCTTATTTGTGAACACTATCAGAACCCAGCAAAACATGTCTGTGAATTGTATTCAACCGGGAGGCTGCCAGTTTGTGGCCCCTGGAGAGGATGTTCTGCACCATCTTTTTTTTAGCTCTTTGGGTCTTGTTCTGAAAGTCTGTTAAGCAGTTAACTGGGTTATTTATCAGAGATTTGGAAGTAATTTTGAAGGTTCTTGAATCACCAAATATAAAATTAAGCCCTGCTTTGTCCCTGTTTAAAAGTCGTGCCATTGAGTGTTACTACGGTTTTCAGAATCCACATGCGGGGAAGAGGGCCCAGTGCTGACCTGGACTCAGTGGCTCTGCTCCCCTCCCTGGCCGCCCTGCAGGAGCACTTGAAATGGGTCGTTTAGTCCGTTACGGATCATTGCCTCTCATAAATGGACCCGATGTCTTGGCACACGTTACCAATTTTGTGATGATGAATGAGAATTGAGGCCATCTCTCATGCCCATCGCAGGACCATGATCAATGTGCTAGCATACTACAATTACACTAAGCATGCAGCAAGGGAAGGCCCATTATAAAGGGCTGAAAAATGAAATCCAAGTAGGAAGCGACATGCATCCAGAGAGAGACCGGGGGAACGGAGTGCAAATGTGAGGGGACAGAGGAGCCCATGAGTTGGAGGGCATGGTCCCCTGGCTCCTTGTCCCCCTCTGGCATGATCGCATGACCACCAGCACTGCACACCAGGAGAAGAGCCCTGTTTGGGAGCCTGTGGGGTGGGCCTGGGATGGGAGGGTTCTAGAATAAGATTTGCTGGATGGTGCTTTACTGTTCAGGGTTGCATCTTCAGGAAGCCTCAGACACGGGCTGAGGAGGAAAAAATTAAGGGGAAGGAAACTACAGGCTCAGGAGTCTCATCACCGGGGCCTCAGAACCCACAAGTGCAAGTTGGACCTTTTCTTGCCAGTGAGTTATGGCCATCGGAGCTTTTGTCCAACACGGTTTCCCTTCCTCACTTCATCTGATAACCAAACCTTCTTCTTCTTCTTCTCTCTCTCTCTTTTTTTAATAGAGGAAACCCATTCCATATAGTTTGGGAAGAAAAGTGACTGACCTCTCTCTTCTTTCCAGAGAAGGGCACATAATCAACTCCCTCCAGTCAGAGCTCCTGTTCCCCTGGCCTCAGTGATTAGTTCAGGGATGGACATGTGACTCTAGCTGGTATACTCTGAGTTCTTCCTGGGACTTGTGCTACAACTCAATAGAGAGAGGCTCTTTCTTTTCTCTATATTGGCTGTAACAATGATAACCTAGAGTATCTTGCCACTATACAAAAGAGCCTATGAAAGGAAAATTGAACTTATAAGTGCATTTAAATGGTCTGATGCTATTGGTTAAGCTCCTAGATGCAGCCCTACTTGAAGTCCACCTCTGAACTTTTTACTTGTATGTGCCAATTTCTTCCTTCTTTCCTCCCTTCGTCTAATTTTTTCTTTTATTTTAAGGTAGCATTTGCAACCAAAAGAGTCCTGATTAATATAATACCTTATATGTATACCTAATATTAAGCAGGCTGACACAACATATTGAAAATATTAACAGTAAATTCAATATTATATGAATATAAGATTAGTTTACTTATTCAACTAACGTATACTATGTGCTAAAACTATGCTAGATACTAGGGATCAAATTATGAACAACACAGACAATATGGTTGACCTATCCTATATTGGCCTTATTAATATTAAATTAGATATTACATACAAATAATTACTGAACTACTGCCTACTATATGCCAGGACAATGCTATGATAAAACAGTGAACAAGACAGCCATGGTTCCTTTCCTTATGAAATGTAACTCTCTGACTCAGTTTTTAGAATGGGTATGATACTAGTATCTTCTTCCCAAGGTTGGGACTAAATGAGATATATAAAGTGTTTAGAATAATGCCTGGCACATAGTAGGTGCCCAGTAAATAGCAGATTACACTTTTTAATACTGAACTTTTTGGATATCCAAGTCTCCTTTTTTCCCCCTTAAGTTAGGCTGTTTTTTTTTTTCTACTGCAACAAAAAGTAGTTCAGGGGATCAGATAGCATCAGTTCACATCCTGCTTCTTCCACTTACTAACTAAAGACTTTGGGGAAATTACTTCAATTTTCTCAGTTTACTCATCTGTAAAATGCAAAATGGAATAATAATATCTTCCTTGAGAAGACACATAGCGGGTAATTTATTATTATTAATCTATCCACAAAAGTATGATGATAACATTGTTTGAGAAAAATAATCTCAGAGGAAATAGTAAGAACTATGATTATTTTTGTAAATAGCATCGAGAATCGCCACCTAGCCCAGTACTCACCCTTTTGACCAAAGTATTTCTGGGAACAGAAGAGGGAAACTTACCTTGTAGGTAGGAGTTGGGGGAGGGTAATGACCGTAATGGCCAACTGCAAATGAGAAGTCAATTTGTATATATTTATAAAGTTTTCTGCACTCCAGTTCATGTAAATCCAGGCCTATTTTAATGTGAAGATGTTTTGAATTACCTACCAGTTAAATTCCTTGCAGCCCTCTTCTCCCTACCTGACACTCCGGCAGGAAAGGGCTGGTTTATCCAGAGGCTTTGTGTACCCCCATCTTACCCACCTCTCGCTGCTGTCCACTGGGGGCCTGCACCCCCAGTTTGAGGAGCGCAGCCTCAGAGCGCTCTGCGCAGGAGCAGGCCCAGAGCATCGTCCTAATGAATGCTGTGCCACAAAGGGGTGGCCTTGAGCTCCACAGCGCAGGAGTGGGACGGGGCGAGTGGACCCGGGCCAGGCTCTTCCTGCCTAATTTGGTAAATCTGTGCTACAGGCAACATATGTTACATAATTCCTGTCACCTAGATGAAAAAAGGCAAGATAAAGATGTGGAGAAGTACATCAGGGCAGTAGATGCCAAAGGACTATTCCCCCCACTGGGCTGTACCTGAGAGATGCTGGCAGAGTGAGAACCAGACGGGACAAACCACGCCCGAGAGTCCACATGCTCAGAAGGGTGACAACAGAGTGAGGAGGAAGGCAGCGTGGTCACTGAGAGTAAATTGCATGCATTTGGGGTGTGGGGGGATGAAAAACTTTAGCACTGGGCACCTCGCAGTCTTTTAATACGATCAGGGTCAGCTGTATGAGCATCGTATTTGCTGGGTTTGACCCGGAGTCAGCTGCAGGGGCCATATGGTTTCCCTGACCCATAAAAGTCACTAAGTGAGGAAGTAATTTATTGCCAGAGATCACTGTCCGCACCAGAATCTCCTGGTGTGTTCGCCTCATTGTTTCCTTAATAAGGGAATGGAGAGGAGCCGGGCCGTGTGTGAGTGTGTGTGTGAGTGTGTGTGTGTGAGTGTGTGTGTGAGTGTGTGTGTGTGTGTGTGTGTGTGCGCGTGCGCGCGCACGCACGCTGGTGGGGCGGGTGGGAGCGGAGTGAAGGTTTTTGGTGACTTGTCCCAGCAGACCCTGTCTGTTTGGGAGGAGGAAGCTGGGGAAGCTCGATGCTCCCGGCGCACGATTCGCACGGGTATTTCCTGCCCTACAGCTCAGCAACTTGTGGGAGAGGGAGAGCTAGGAACATAAAGAGGAAAAAGGGGTCATGAACTTCAAATGCATAACGTGGGATTTGCACAGACAGTTTGAAGAGAGGCCGTTTCTTAAATGGTAAATTATTCCGGAGCCCAGGGGAAAGAGGCCAATATGTTTTAATGAATTGGTGCCATAACGAAGAGGACCATTTCCTCCCCTAAACACTGCAAATGGAGAAACATTAAAACAAAAGCTGCTGATAACCCTTTCAATGGAAGCTGGAATTCCGACACTGATTCCTTCGCTAGAGTAGCTGCCCTGTTTAACAATGAGCTTCACACAAAGGCTCAGAAGCTGAGCTGGAAGACCCTGCAGCAGGCTGCCTTCAAAGTTTGCTGGTACAATTGAGAGTCTTCTTTCTTCTTCTTTTCTTAATAGCCCCCGGGCTTTGCAGCAACAATTATTTTAGTGACTGCATCCTGGGGTTCTTAGTCTTATCTGTAGATGTTATCTGTAAGGGCTTGCAATAGAAACATTGCTCTAACACCTTGTCTGAGCTGTTTCTGCTTTTCATATAAAAATACATGTACTGTGCTAAGAACATTTTTGACTGTCTGAGTTCTTCAGGCTATGTGAAAACAAGTTGTGCTGAATTGCTACTCGGACATTAAAAAAGCTCCCTCAGAGTATTCTGGACTAGCCCCAGGTAACTGCAGTCAGCACATGGGCTTAGTGAGCCCTGGTCTCTTGTCAGCCCTTGGGCAGGTAGCCACATCCTCTTGGGCCCCTGTCCCTGGATCTTCAGCTTCAGGTAATTAAAGAACCAAGTACTACCTGGAAGAGTTTGTAATCTGGGAAAGAGGAGATGGAAATCCAAGCAGACCACAAGCTCCAGGCACACCCTTCGATGGCAGTCATTTGTTTTCTGACATAGTGTGGGGAGGGAGAGGCTGGGAGTTACAGTAGAACTCAGAAGTGAGGGTGTGGGGTTCAGTGCTCTGTCTCGTGGGTCTGGTTTAGCATTTGCAATTGTAGGACCTGGCCCTTCCCAATGAAGTTGTTTTCACTTTATATGAAAAGGTCAGAGGCTGTGAAATTAGGTGACCTGGGTTTAAATCCCAGTTTCTGTTACTACCTAGCTGTGTGACTCTGGGCAAGTTTCTTAATCTCTCTGGACCTTGGTTTCCTAAACTGAAAGCAGGGCCCATAATACCTGCCTCAAATGCGTTGTTGTGATAGTCAAAATTTGCAGCATGTTTGGGAAGAACCTGGGATAAGTCATTTGTGCGTGTTCTGGGGGTCCCCCCTCACTCTCCATAATACGAAGGACGTGAAGCCCCATTTAGTCCATCATCCCCCAACTCACATTCATGTCCCTGACCCTTCCTTTCTCCTACACTTATTCTTTCTGTGGGTAAAGTTCCAAAGGCTTCCATTAATAAAACAAATACAGTCTTTGGAAGGGATGGCATCCATTAACACCTTAGCTTGAATTAGTTTAGGGACTACCTAGATGGATGACAAAGAAGAGGGGACTTGTGAAGGATTCTCTGGCACAGGGATCCCTGTTCTTGACTATGGGTAAAGGGAAAGCAGTCAGCGGGAAGGGGCTCAGGGAAGTGCTTAGGGAGAGGGAGGAATTAAAGAATCAAGAACAAAGAGAAGATGGGAGGGCAACACAGAGGAGGCAACAAAGTAAAAGTTGAGGCTTTTGAGCCAGTGGGCATAGATGTGCTCCCTGCCGCAGACGCTTCTGTTTGATCTTGAGCAATTAATGTATTTCCAGTGACTGTCACTTTCCACATCTATACATGGGGATGATAATATCTCACCTGAAGAACTGATTAAATGAGATACTGCCGAGTGCCCAGAATGTGCAGGCTCGCAATAGATGATCCTCCACACATCGTTCTGATTTTCATCCTCAATGTTTGCTAACAGCGGCGGACTCTGGGTAGCCTGGGAACTGGCACAGGGACCAACGTTCGGAGGAGCCACTGTGGGATGGTAGCAATACTGAGAGGCAGCAAGAGCTCAGTGGGAGTGAGAAGCCAAGAATTAATAGTGGACCAAGTCCATTGTGTCCAGTGAGGTCCAGCAATGTCCCCAGCCCAGGGCCAGGACCAGAGAGCACAGAAGCAGGCAGGGGGACCTAGGGCCTGGCCTTGAGACCCAGCGGATGGTTACAGGAGTACGGAGAACAAGCTGCTCCTGCTGTCAGCATTGCCAATAGCTGTACACAGGGGAGGCAGAGGGGTCAAGTCCAGAGAGGTCTTGGGGACAGTGAAGATCTGTCGCCATGGTGGTGGAGTGGAAAGATGCTATTAGGAGGGAGAGGCTTCAGCTGGGTGCTTAGCAGGAAAGCAGCCCAGAAATACGAATGTGAAATGAGGTCATGATCCAGGGACGATGGGGTCAAGAGGTTTGACGTGTTTTCAACAGGGATGTTGAAGTCTTGAGAATCCTTGGGTGGTCAGAAATAATAAGGACCAAAGTTATCCAAGGACGAAGAACTAGGTCATGGGGATGGTAGTAGTCAAGAAAAGGCATGGCATGAAGACACAGCCTTGCTGGACCTAGCAAGACTACTGGGGAGAGGTACATGCTTTGATGGGGGCAAGGAGGGCAAGATCTTGAGCAGAGATGTGCATATTATATTTGGTTTGCACATTATTTTTTAAAAACCTGAGCCAACATTTAGATGTTTCTGTGAAAAAAGATCTTGATTTCTGACTTCTGTAGAAAAAATAGGATTATCTGGAAATCCAGTATCTGTATTTCTACATGGCAGCCTCACTGTCCCCATCAGGAGAGGATTTTTTGGTTTGCCACACTCCCCACCATTCCCTGTTGTTCCCATCATTGAGATTACTTGTCATTTGTTATTCATCCTTAAATTGTCTTTCGGTTTCTCTAAAGTAGGGAAACATTTCTGTGGGTATATAGACATATACACCGGAAGGCATTTGAGTTTGGGGCCTTGATTTGGAGCAAGGGCTGTACCATTGAAGCTGGGCCCTGATGCAATGGCAGAAGAGGGGGTCCTAGCTGTCCCAGGAACACTCGTGGCTCTGGTGCCAGGTAGAGACGGGAAACGGGGAGACAAAAGTAGTGCATCAGAAAGGACTGGGAGTGGGGAGAGGAAATGGAGAGATGTGGGCCAGAGACACAAAGTAGCAGACGTGTAGGTTGTATAAGTCTAGAGATCTCATGTACCACGTGAGGACCACAGTTAATAAAATTGTATCGTTTTGAATAAGTAGATTTTAGCTGCTCTTGTAACACGCACAAAAGTAACCATGTGAGACAGTAGGTATGTTAATTTGCTTCACTAGAGTAGCTATTTTATTATCTGGATGTGTCCTATAACATCATGCTGTGAAGCTCGAATATACACAATAAAATTTATGGAAAAAAAAAAGAATGGACTGAAAAAGAGGGTGAAGGAATTTTACGAAAATAAAGAAGCCACTCTTCTAGGGCTACTTGCATGGATCCTTGAGAATCTTGCTCATTCACAGTGGTCGTGTCTGGCTCCCCTTTCTGTCATGAGGAGTGAGCCCATGGGACTGAGGGGCTTTGTGGGAGATCCCGCTGGTTGCCTGTTTAGCAGGGGGCTAGGAGGTCCCTACCCCCTTTATTTCTTGCCTGCAGAGTTCACCTCTTACTATAGAAATGGAAAATAACACATTTTTCACTTTTCTGCCTGCCTAGGCAACTAAGGCACAGCATGTGGTCCAATTCTGGCCAGTGGGGTTTGAGGGAAGGATTCCTGGGGGGATGCAGGGAAAGATTTTCTTCCTAATGAAGCATGTATGAGAGGAAGCATCCATTTTTCTCAACCAGTGGTTATCGTGTTTGCATAGAACACCTGAACCACTACGCCCATCTGGTATCTGTGTGAGGACAGCCTAAGGATCCAGCCGGCACACGGAGGAAACTGCCAAAAGCCCAGTCCTTGGTGCCATTTTTGAGGCACTGAAACAACCTTGCACCATCCACCCCTGGCATTTTTTACTTTTTTTTATTTTTTAAATTTATATTTGTTTTTTAATAAATATAAAATTTTAAATTTATTTTTTTAGAGATGAGGGTCTCGCTTTCACTGAGGCTGGTCTCGAACTCCTGAGCTCAAGCAATCCTCTGGCCTCGGCCTCCCAGAATGCTAGGATTACAGGCGTGAGCCACCATGCCCGGCCTCCCTGGTATTTTTTATGTGCAGTAATGTAATACATTTTCCTCACTGCTCAAGCTACTTTAAATTGTGTATCTTGGTACTTGCTGCTAAAAGCATTCTAATGGATGGAGACTTCATCCAGAGCTGGGCTTCTTAACAGGATATGTGGGCCAGTGTACTGGGGGATAATTCCAGGGACTAGACAAACTTGGTGTATTTTCCTAGTGTCCATTGAACTCGATGATAGCTTGAAACAGTCCTTTCACATGAAAACAAATGTGGATATTGGTATAGAGCAGCGGTCCCCAACCTTTTTGGCACCAGGGACCAGTTTCATGGAAGGCAATTTTTCCATGGAGTTGGGGGTGTCTGGGGATGATTCAAGCACATTACATTTATTGTGCACTTTATTTCTATTATTATTACATTGTCACTTGCCATTCACTGATAGGGTTTTGATATGAGTCTGCAAGCAATTGATTCATCATGGTCTCTGTGCAGCCAAACCCCTCTGCTAATGATAAATCTGTATTTGTAGCCGCTCCCCAGCGCTAGCATCACCACCTCAGCTCCACCTCAGATCTTCAGGCATTAGATTCCCATAAGGAGCCCTCAACCTAGATCCCTCGCACGTGTGGTTAACAGTAGGGCCTGAGATCCTTTGAGGATCTAATGCCACTGCTGATCTGACAGGAGGAGGAGCTCAGGCAGTCATGCAAGGGATGAGGAGTGGCTGTAAATACAGATGAAGCTTCACTCGCTGGCCCCGCTGACCTCCTGCTGTGCAGCCCAGTTCCTAAAAGGACGGAAAAAATGGAGTACCTCGTCCATGGCCCTGGCGGGGGTGGTGGGGGTGGTGGGGTGGTTGGGGACTGCAGAGTTAGAGAATAACATTCACAAGATAAAACAGGAGTCTTGAGACTGCTTACAGGCAAGGATCCCAAAACTCTGGGGTATTCTATGATGCAAGTAACTAGTATTTCTCTTTCTATTGAGCACAGACACAAGATAAATTAAACTGCTGTCAGAAAGATTAAGTTAGACACAGGAAGGATTTTGTCTATTGTGATTATTAAAAAGACCCTGAATTGGAAGTGAGACAGGACAATGGAATGTCAGTTTTGGAAGTTTTAAAGAGAGGGATACTGTGGTTTCGAATGCAATTTTGCTTGGACTAGTTTTCTTGGCTTTCTTGGTCCTTGTCAATGTCTTGCCATTGTTTTGTATTTGTGAAGAATAATGATTTTTTTTTTCTTAGATGATGCTTGCATTTCAGACCCTCCAATGTTTCTTTGGTGATTAGCCTTTGTTTTAAATTCAATATGCTACTCAAAATGCTGCCCTGGAGTTTTCCTTTAAGTAGTTAATGTGAATGAAAGCAGAAAATTGCCAGGAGTCAGCCAAATGTTGAGACAGATTGTAAATACCTGTAGGGAAAGTATTTAAGCATTTCCGATAGGAAGGATACTGTAAATTTTACATGCAAGGGCTCCGCATCAAAGCCCAAATCCCAGCTTTTCTTCCTACTTTGAGACTTCTTAGACAAGGTCAGCACAAAGGATCCACTGTTTCCACTGGCATTTACATCACCACTTTATCTTGTTATTCCTGATTTCTTGCCAATCATATTGAGAATTTCTCGAGGGGAGTAAAAAAGAATAATCAAAGCAGCTTTGCCTCCTCGACAGTGAAGAATAGGAAGAAAAGCCTCTCTCCCAGAGACAGACTTTCCTTTTTCTTCTTTATTTGTGCTGTATGTTTTAATTTGACACTCTGCCTTTGACAACCCCAGGAGTCCAAGCTGATGAATGGCTGAGTTAATTTTCTCTTCCACGGCTCAGTCTCATATTAAGTCATTTTTTTTTTTAAATAGGATTTTGGAAAGGCATTGATTTAGGGAATAGCCTCATGAGACTTCTTCACTGGGTTAGACACCCATACCCCAGGCCAGTAGACTGAGGATGTGGCTGCTTGGCAGGAGCAACGGGAGGGTGGAAGGAGGGATGGGAGTCTGTCTGCTTCCCCTTTTGAAGAATATGTACCTCGTGCCAGCTTATTCTTCCAGACTAGACTTGCTCTGTCTTAGCAGTTCTCTGTTTGGGCCTTTAGCCTCTCACCAAGGCAGAGTAGGTCTCTTCTTCCTTTATCAGTCTTTCAACAAATTCATTAAGCGCCTAATCATTGTTGCAACAGCTAACATTCTGTAAGGGCTTCATCACGAGGAGGAGTGGGGAGGAGTAGGGTGGAGTGGTTAAGAGCATGGAGTCTAACGCCCGATTGCTTGGGATTTCCTGTCTTAGTCCATTTTGTGTTGCTACAGAATATCAGAGTCTGGGAAATTTGTAAATAAAAGTTTATTTGGCCTGTGATTCTGGAGGCTGGGATGTCCAAGATTGGGCAGCCCACCTTGGGAGGGTCTCGTGCTGCTTCAACTCATGGCAGAAAAATAGCAGGGAAAGTAGGTGCATGCAAAGAGACCAAACAGGAGAGGCAGCCTCACTTCACAGTGACCCACTCTTGTGGTAACTGATCCAGTCCTGGGAGAGAGCGAGAGCTCCCTCACTCCCTTGGACTGCATTACTCCCTTCATGAGGGCAGATCCCTCATGACTCAGATGCCTCTTAAAGGTCCCACCACCTCTCAACACCATATGTTGGCGATTAAATTTCAACGTGAGTTTTGGTGGGGACAAACCACACCCAAACCATAGCACTTGGGGTTGGATCCTGGCTCGCTAAATGACCTTGTCACTACATTTCTCTAGGTCCTAGAATATAGTACCCCACCAGCTTCTCGTAAGGGCTGAATGGGGTAGGGCACACACAGAGCTCAGCCCAGCACCTGGGAGGACACATAAGCTGGTAGATGGCCATCATGGGAACCACTGTCATTGCTGCCATTAGGGTCAGGAGCTCATGAATATGGCGGCCCTTTCCATGGGGCTTTTCTCCCTTCCGGGCATTTTCTTACCTTTTCTCCTTCCTGAGTCCCCTTCTGCTCTCCTCAGAGCAGTGATTTACCAGGTAGACATTCAACACCTTCCAGGTGACTTGCACTATGCTCAGTGCTGTGGGGTGACAAAAAGACTGGGTGTCATTGGGCCTTCTAGGGGGTTCGCTGTCTGAAAGGAACTAAATGCTGGTGGACCCAACACCAGGCAGGACATGATGGATGCTGATTCCAGTGCTGACTGGTGGGAGAAGCAGGGTGGGCAAGGGCTGAGTCCCATCCTGATCTGCAACAGGACCTGGGTACCCTTTTGGGCCTCACTTTCCCCATCTGTAAAGCCAGGGAGTTAGCAGTTTCAAACTTTTTAGACCAGGACCCACAGGAAGAAGTGCCCACAATTTTACATTGTCATCCTCAGAACAACATACATAATTGAAACAAAAGTTTTGTGAAACAATACGTGCCCTTACTACATGAAATCCCCTGTGTTGTCTATTTTTTTCAAATGCTGATTGTAACCTGTTTTATTGACTTCCTGACCCCGAATGGCTCAGTTTGAAAATGCTGTACCAGATGGTCCCCCAGAGGCCTTTCAGCCTGAACTTTCTTTAATTTTAGATCCATATAGGCTGTATGCATTTAAAGAAGAAGAAACAATTAATCTCCAGGTTTTAATAACTGACTAGAGCCCAGCTAGATTAATTTAAAAAAATTTTATATATTGTTGGCTCTTAGATTAGCTTTCTGGAATTCATGGACATGGTCTAATGGAAAAGAAGAGGCTAATTGTCAGGATTCATTTTCTGGAACATGATGAGGCTGAGAACAGTGAAAACGTGCTTTGCTCATGGTAATCAGGTTTTCATTTGTGTTTAGAGAAGAAAGAATCCTGTCATCAAAGTTTGCTCCTGCTCTCTAGAGGATGGGAATTCTGGAAAGAATCCACTTCCCTCAGAAAAAAAAAAGCCAGTTTGTTTTAATCCCTAAATGGTCCTGTGAATTAGGGAACTTGGGAGAAATGACTTCCCTGCCTATGTAAATGTTTATTTTTGCCTTAATGTGTTTGTCCATTTGCTTGACTGCTTAGTAGATAGTCATCTAGAAACACAAGCTTCAGGAGAAACTTAAAAAAAAAACAACTAGTGCAAACAAAACCCATCCCCCAATCCCCCAACCCCCAGCAAGAATACCAGCCTGCGAGCGATGCCCCCTCTCTGCATCCTTAGGCTGCACTTTAGTTCACTTTTCGTAGAGAAGTCCCATTTCCACTGGCCGCTTAGGGACCATGCTCTGTGCTGGGGCATGCTAAGAAGCACCTACATGTTATCCATAATCAGTGGGAAACTTCTTTGTTTCTTTGTTTCTTTGTTTGTTTGTTTCTTTCTTTCTTTTTCCTTCCTTCCTTCCTTCCTTCCATCCTTTCTTTTTCTTTTTTATAGATGTCTCTTCCTCTCCTCACTCCTTGTACCCTAAGGAAACTTGGAGTTCTTGGTGACTTCTGCAATGAAATGGCCTTTTTAACATCCCAAGTCTTTCAAAATGCCTCTTTCAGTCTGGAGCATGCTCCTAATCAACACCTGCAGGATGGGCCCTTCGGGAAAAGGTCAGCCGGAAGGTTCATGGATGCGGACTTTGGCTTAAAGAAGTCAAGGCTGCTCTCCATCCTTCCTATTTGTTGTCCTTGGTTAAGGACACAGGATTTGGAGCGGGTGGGTTGGGCATGTTACTGAACCGCGCATGCCTCGGTACAAATGTGGTTAATAATTGTAGCAAATTTATAGGATTAAATTGCATATAAACACATAGACAGCACTTAGAATCACCTGGTAAGTTACTCACTAAAATGCAGCCAGCAGTGTTACTGTCCACCTGCTCGGTACCCCAGGAAGAAAGTGGCAAATTCAAAGGCAGAGGTGAAGAGAATGAAGCTAAAGGAGGAACCACTTGCCTAAGGTCGTGTTGCAAGCCAAGGGTTGGAAAAGGTGTGCAAGAGATTGGTTAACAGCAGAAAAGCATACCACATTCATTTAATCCAAGCTCTGTGTGACACAGGAAACTTCAGAAATGAAGACCCAAAGACGCATGGAAGACGGTTTTTAAGCTTAGGGTCGATGAAGAACGGACAGCCCTGTAGAAACGGGATTGGACAAAAGAGCACGGTCTGATGTTGGTAGCCTGGGGGAGAGGGCGGGAGACCCAGCAAGGCCTGTTGCTCAGATTCTTCTGGGCCTCTCTGTGCAGCACTCCTACCTTCCAGGTAAGGAGCAGGACCCCTCTGGAACGAGGTCTTCAAGAGAGATGGGAAAGAATGACCTTTGCAGGTTTCATGGCTTGCTTTGGGGGAGAGCAGTTCTAGTTTCTGTGACCTGCCTTGGAGAAGAGGAATTCTGGTTTGCATGACTGGCTTTGAGACAGAGAGAGGAGTGAGAGACGGAGGGCAGGAGGTCAGAGAGAGAGATTCCGCTTCCGGGGCTGCTTCGGAGGGCGCTTTAGTTCTTTAGTTTGGAGCACTCAGCACACCAAAGCGCCATACTTTGGGGTGTCTTTTTCTGGGCCCCAGCACAAGCCAAGGAGGGCTCAACCAAGATGGCCTAGGGTCCTCTGGGCCAGCCCACCCATCTAACTGGGGCATGGGAGGGAGCCATCCCCAAAGTCTTAGTGAAAAGAGAGCAAGACAGGGGTCTTCGGGAAATAGGGACAGAGACACCAACACTGCTGGGTCGCTAAATGGATGAGTAGACCAGTGGACAAAGCACCTGCCTGGGACAAAGTATTAGGCTGGAACCTGGCCCTGCAGACTTTGGGTAAAGGTGACTATGATAATAGCCTTTCTTACTGCAGCTGGGTCCTGTCCTCAGCGCTTCAGGCTTTCTGGATTCAGAGCCTTCCTCAAGGTGAGGAAATGGCAGTTTGCTCGAATACAATGGTCTTTTTAAGGCTGCTCGGATGTTTATCTTATCCCAATATTTACCCTATGGAATAGGATTTGGGTGGCTTATTTTTCTCCTCTTCTGGGGAGTGAGATTTCACTGTGTTAAGTTGAATATCAACTTTTAAGTGAAAAATGGATAAAACTGAGAGAAAACCCTCATCTGACCCAGGGGAGAAAACGGCTCTGGTAAAATCTGGCCTAAATTTTTCTCTACCCACAGGGCAGGGAGCCCAGAGGAAAAACTTGAAGGAGCTGGATGGGCTGAAACAACTGCAGAGGTTTAGCAGAACACGTGTGCAGACCTGCAGCGGGGAGCGCCCAGGACGGTGTAGCATCTGACTGCACATTGGGGATCAGCTTGGTAACTTGCTGTGTGCCCAGAGCAGCTGTCGTCTGCGCCAGAGCTTCCACCTCCCCACCCCACAGGTGGCCCTAGCTCTGGCCGGCCTTCCTGTTTTAGCTTGGGTTACACCCAACATTTTTTTTTCCAGTTGGGCAGAAATTAGCCTCAGGAAATAGAATCTATGATGACAGTCTCTTCAAGTAAGAAAGCTAATGGCCAAATTAGCCCTGAGGGTGTAGGTGTGTGTTCAGCTACCATTATTTCTTCTTAGAATGGAAGATTTAATTTACAATCTCTTCTCGGACCACCACCAAAGTTTCCCTTCAGATAAGACTCAAGATAACAAGTGTGTATTCAGAATATCTGAGTCTTGAGGGTTTCTTCTTAGTCAGGGCTGGCAAGCACTGGTTATATATTTACTTAGTTAATCCTCTCAATAACCCTATAAAATAGTTTTACTAAGAAGAAACTGAGGCACAGTAAAGTCAGGCCACTTAGTGATTAAATACCTCAAGAGCGGCAGAACTAGGGTTTGAAAGTGTGTCTGCATGTCTCTGAAGCCTGTCTTCTTGGCACTGTAACCCTGGAACAGTTCTTGGAAACTAAGCCTACTGTGGGAGTGTACAGGTGGCAGGTTTTGTTTCCCTCAGTAAGCTTCTAAACAGGTTCGAGGGACAAGATTGGCCAGAGGAGGTGAGAGAACAAAAATATTGCTTGTAAGTTTAGGATTTAGGTCCCAGCATGTGTTGTTTGTGTGGTACGAATGAAATTCTTTAGATTTCCAAGTTTCTGGAAGGTGGGGAGGACATATTCTACTTCCAGCCCATCCGAGCAATTTCATTTGTGCTGTTTAGTGGTTGAGGGAGCCATGGGCAAGTGGTTTAGAAAGAAATGACTGCGGTTGTGCCAGACAGTGGCTATCTTTCTACTCCTAACCTTTCCTGGAGGCTGAAGCTGTATAAAAAGAGACCATAGACAGCAGCTGCCCATGAGCTCATGAGAATGAAAATCTCAAAGCAGGCTTAAGTGTTGTACCAGCAAGGTCCTCCTCCCCTGCCAGACTTTCACCTCCAAACATGAGCATTTCAACAGTGATGTTTAGAAGTCTCCCATAGTAAGCACAGATTTGCTTATTCATTTAGTTAAATCTATAAGTGTCTACTGAGAGCCTTCTATGTGCCACTGTTCCAGAAGGTTGCAACACAAAAATGAAAAGATGGACAGATTTGACAGCGTTAAAAACAACAAAAACAGCAATGCTGATATAGTGAAAGATGGTAGAAACAACATTAAGAATGAATCAATAGAGTAGGAGAAAATAATTTTACCATATATGCTAATTAACTGGTCAATGTGCATAATATGTAAAGAACACCTATAAATCAATAAGAAAAAGATACACCCCATAGAAAAATAGGTAGCTAATAGGAACAGATTATTTCCAGGAAAAAAAAAAAAAAACGTGGCCCTTGGCTTGCATTCAGAATTTAGCAAGGCGGGGCAACATATTCACAAATGATAACAGAAACAGGTACAGAGGAGTCACATCATCTGTCCATTAGTGTCTGAAGTTTGATGGTAGCAAAAATCAACTGTCAAAATTACCCTTAATGGATCGCTTAAGTACCCAAAGTACAGTGTACATAATTTTGTGCATACAAACCTTTGTCCATGATGTTTAAGAAACACTGGGACAGACTAAATGAAGGAACGAAGGAATGCCTACCTGCAGAAGTCTGAGATTCAATCCATTCTGCCTTTAAAGGTATTGGAGGCATATAAGGCAGTTTGGGCCTATTGGGTTTGAGGGGCTCTGGGGACCTCTGGTTGGAGCTGTCCAGCACAGAATGGTAAACATGGACCTAGGCTTAGCTCAGAACTGGGGAGAGAAAGGCTGGACTTTGCTCTGAAAATCAGCTGCTCCCTTAGGTAGATGGGCCTGATTGGGAGTGAGGAAATGACGCTCCTTCTGTAACAGACAGAATGGCCTGAAAAACAGCAAAAATATTTTGTGTCTCTTTAAAACATCCTCCACTCCTTTTTGGGAGCTAGAGCCTGCATCCCTGCCTCAGGCCAGTGGTTGGGAGGGGGCAGGGTAAGTCTCTTGTTATTGTGCAACAGGAGATGGCCCAGCCCAGACCTGGTAAAGGGAGATCCTGGGTAGAGGTCATAAGATTGTCTTCAAAATCATCGACTGTAGTTGAATAGTAATTGCCTGAAGCTGAGAACTCATCCTTTAAAAGCTCTGTATTTCTGCTTATTTTTACAATGATGGCATTTCAGACAGGAGTCTCCAACCTCCTCCTTTGTTGGAAAAGTAATAAAACTTCTCTTTCCTCCCCCTCAAACCACTTGTCCTTGTTCTTCTTATTCGGCCTCATGGACAAGTGCTGAGCTTTCAGTAACACTTCCTCCTTGCTCGGCTAGGTCCCCAAAAGGGGTCCTAATGCCTTAGTGTGGGTGAGCTCATCAGCATCCTCTGGCTGCTGAAGGCAGCTCTGGAGGCCCCTCCAAAGCAGGAGGCTCTGAAAGGGGCTGGGAGGGGATCTTGGAAGACACTGCATGCCTGTTTTTCTCTAAAATGACCTACCTCTAAACAGGAATTGGAGACCTTGGACAGCTGGTGGGGAGAATGAAGATGCACCGTGGCTCCCTCTGGCTGCCTGTGTAGTGTGGCCATATTTAGGGTCCTCAGGAACTAAAGTGGGTGACTCTTAAACTTTAGTGTCCACAAAAATCCACTGGAGAGTTTAATAAATGGCATATTCATGGACCCTACCCTCAAAGACTTTGAATATGCATTTAGTTTAGCATAAAGTCCTAGAATCTGCATTTTCATAAGCACCGTAAGTGCTGCTAATACAGCATTCAGAGTGGCTGAAAAGATACATAACAATACTGACATACATTAAAAAATACAGAGAGGATAAAGGTAAGAAGATCCTCTGAGAAACATTGGCCCTAAAGACAGTCCGGGGGAACTAAGCCACAGTGTGTGGATGTTTGATAATGGGCGTACCTTGGTGGAACAGTGCTTTGGTATTTCGCCTTCAGGGGGCCTGCACTGAGAGATGCTGGTGAGACCGGCTGTCGCTGTTGCATTTGTTGAAGGACCTGGCCCACGACATCTCTGAGCTTCCTTTCTGGAGATCCATAGAATAGTGTCTTTTGCCTCACCGTTCTGGGGGACTTGTGCTTCTTCTCATTAACTGGTTTGCTCTTATCTTGTGAAAAATGGGAGTCTCCTAACCAATTGACTGGGTTCTTGGTCTGCTCTCTCCTCTGGGAATCAAGGCCAAATCAGTGTGGCCCATCCCTTGAAACTATGGTTTGCACTTGGTAATACTCTCTACTCCTCTCGCTTCTAGGCTTCATATTAATGGTTTACCTTTTGTTTTTCCTTCATGCCTAATGACTATCTAGAAAAAAATTATTCTGGATAAAATTCATATAACATTAAATTAACCATTTAAATGATTTTAAAGGATACAATTCAGTGGCTTTTAGTATATTCACAATGTTGTGCAACTGTCACCACTATCTGATCCCAGAATACTTTTGCAAAAAGAAACCCCTAACCCATGAAACAGTCACTACGAATTTTCCGTCCCTGGCCAATTCCTGGCAACCACTAACCTGCTTTCTATCTCTATGTATTTGCCTATTCTGGATATTTTCTATAAATAGAATCATACATATATTTGTGTACAGCTTCTTTCATTTACCATAATGCTTTTCAGGTTCATTCACGTAGTACTGTTACTGAAAGCTCGGCCACTTATCCTTGAGGCCGCATCAGAAAAATGAAAACAAGTGGTTTGAGGAGAAGGAAAGAAGTTTTACTACTTTGCCAGCAAAGGAGGAGGATGGAGACTCTTGTCTGAAATGCCATTGTCCTAATAATAAACAGAAATGCAGAGCTTTTAAAGGATGAGTTCTCAGCTTCAGGCAATTACTGTTCAACTAGAGTTAATGATTTTGAAGACAATCCTGGTGACCTCCACCCAGGACCTCCCTTTACTAGGTCTGGGCTGGGCCATCTCCTCTTGCACAAATAACAAGAGACTTACCCCGCCCTTCCCAACCCCTGGCCTGAGGCAGGGATGCAAGCCAGTGTTTACATAAATATACACATTTGTATACAGCTTTTAGCTGATTCAAATCCTTTTCATAAATAGGCAAAACATAGACAATTAAAATTCATCTATGTATGTGTAGCTACATGTATAATTCTATACAACAATCAACAAAAATAAAATATTATCGTTTTTGAGCTTGGACAATGAAGTGTGGTTTCCAGTTATTTGGCAGAGTATCAGTTCATAAATGTACCCATTCCTGAGTCTGTCTGGGGACCGGACCCACTGGTCCTGGGTGCTGACCGCTCACCTGATCCACTGTGGCTCACTGGCAATCACACCTCTTCCTCCTCAGGCAGGAGTGGGGGGAGGCGGGATCGGACTGCTCTTCCCAAATCCATTTTCACTCGTTACAACAGTGGATGGGTTTCAATTAACATGAGGTCATGGGCTATTAAGATGACTGAGGAGTTTGTGGGGGAGGGTGAGTCACTTGTGTGCATGTGAAATGCCCATGGCTGTTTTGTAGAACTTGGGCTCCAGTCTGTTTCCTTCTGGGAGTGGGTTTAAGAGTGGGCAGCAGAGGCGTCACTGGAAATGAATGTTCTCCATGCAGGATCCAAGATCGTTCCCCCAGCTTTACCTCCCCGCTGTCTGGATGCACAGAATAAAACTGTGTGAAAACAGTGGAGGAAAAAGTAGCCAAACCTCAGTGGAAATGTTCTTGGAGACCTCGGTTATGTGCAACACCCGAGCTAGACACTGGGGTGGGACATGAGGACAGGATCAAGACACGGATGGGCGGTGGGTGTCTTTAGGGCCATGTCCCGTGTGGGCACACTCTGCCTGGGCAGTGGTTCTTGTGGGCAGCAGCAGCTGAGGGGCCGGGAGACATTCTGCCGGGCTGCTCTTGGCTGCTGTGGACGGCCCCCTTACTGCCGCTGCAACATGCCAAAGGACAGTCTGGGTGCCAGGCTCCACAAAAAGTCAAACAAACCCCCCCCCCCCCCCCCCGCAGAGCCTGAAATCAACTGAAGACATTCAAGGATGGGTCAGTTCCCTGTGGTTTTTTGGCAGGTGGGGTGGGGTCGTGACTGCAGTCCGGCGAGGAGATCACTCAGAGCTACTCTGTAGATGTGAAAGTCCAGGCTGCCTGAATGGAGCAACTGGCTCAAATGGGCAAGTTTTAAGCTCTGATGTTCTTTGGGCTGCCCTGCCTGGTCAATTCCCTGGTCCTTCAACTCCGTGAGCAAGGTGGGGGTGGAGGAAGAAGGGCTGCCCCTTGCTGGGCCGGTTGTGTTGGATTTCTGACCACATCGGGGGTGTCAGAGTTCGGATTCTTCAGAGGGTTGAGCTCGAACATGGAAATTGGGAATCCAGGTTGAAGGTCTCAGAAGTATGGTGAGTTGAGTTAACGACCCTTAGGGTCAGCTCATGTTCAGGTTCCAGAGGACCTGAGGGTAAATGCCAAATGCACAGGGCCAGAAGCAAGTCTGAGGGTTGAAGTTCAGGGTCACAAAGCCAAGACTTGGAGGGTTAGCAATCAGGTAGGGAGCTAAGTAAGAGGAAGAAGGAGAGAGAGAGAAAGAGAGAATATGCATGTATGTGTGCATGTGCGAGCACTTGTTTAGGCTGACTTATGGTGCATCTATGTGTTTGTAGGGTTTGTGCATACAGCATGTGCTAGGTGTGTTTATGTGTTTGAGGCCAGTGTGTAGAGTATGAATACATATGGTAGGCCCCTAGCACTTGTATGGACTTTGGTGTGTGAATTTAGAGGCTGGCAGGTATGTGATGGTGTTTGGGCTGTGAGTTGAGCTGCTTGTGAACTTGCACTTCACTATGGTCGAGGCCAGCTGTGCTCACTACCTTGTATTCCAAAGGTTGCTGTTCTTAGAGGGCTGCCTGGGGTTGAGAGTCTGGGGTTGCATTTAGACCTTTCGAAGGTACTAAAATTAATGGAGCAGTGAAATCTATGGAGAGAGGTCAGGAGACTAACTGAGACCTTAATAACACATGTGTGCTGTTGACAGTTCTCAGGGGAAAATTTCTGCCTCATACCTCTGACTTGCTAGTTTCTAGTCCCAGCTTCTGAGTTCAGATGTCTTCAACAGACTAATTCAAAGGCAACTCATAGTTTTAAGTTGCATCTTCAACCATCAGCAACTCCAGAAGATGCACTTGGACATGGGGGTGGGGGGCGTAGGGGTGGAGAATCAGGGTCACCTTATGGCTGTGAGGGCGCTGTGCAGCTGAGGGTGAGCTCTGGGCTGGAGGTCAGGGATACTGAGCTCTGGAGTGGGCTCTGCTGGGTGACCATGGGCAGGACAGTGGGTGTTGCTGGTCCTTGGTGTCTCATCCACAAAACCAGAGGGCTGCTGGGAGTGGGTTCTCCAAGCCCCCTTCCGGGCCGGCAGCAGAGTGGTTCCAGGCAAGAGGGAGGATTTCCAGCAGCACTTTGCACTCCTTCCCCACAACTTCAAGAAGTTTAGAAATGCAGATTTCTGGAAAAATAACCAATTGTTCCTAATGAATAAGGTTTTTTATTTTCCAGGCCAATAGATACATGTTTACAAACTCAATAATGTTCCACAAAGATGTGTGTTTTCCGGTGTTTGGGGCTGGGTTAAAAGACACCATAAATCCATTGGCTTCTTCCAGACACTTCTCAACCTCATGTTGGAAGCTGCTCACAGCACCCTGAGAGGCAGGTAACTTCATCCTTCCTTGCACGGATGAGACTGAGGCACTGCCAGGTTAAGTGACAGAAACCTGCCTGCTTCACTGCTCTGCTGGTTTCCCTTCTCTTAGATTTGCAAGGTCTTGATCACAGAAAATCCCTTTCTTGATCTAAGAATATGCTGATCAGAAAATGCATCATGTTTTGAGGGAGAAGCAAATTCCCAACAGATTCCACGTAGTGACAAAGTCCAGTTCCCCAGGCAGCAGGAAAAGCCCTAGGCATGTAGCGGCTCTGACAGCCAAATCTGGGAGCCAGCTTCCTGCTGCTGGTGGCATAGCCTCCTGGCGGCAGGGGACAGTCTTGGGTGGGGGCGTGTGGGGTGAGGCCAGTGGGAAATTTGGTTTCAGGGCCTTCTAGGGATATTAGCACAATGGTTTCGGTTTCCAGGAATAGGGGGTGGGATTTCATCCCTCCCTCGAAGACCTTCTCACACATTTATTGATGTATTATTAAGCAGGATGTTTAGAGACATTTTGTGCTAAAGAATAATCCTCAAATCCATGGAAAAGAATCAGCACCCCTTCTAACCCTCTTTGAAAATCCTCCTCCCCACCAGCCCAGCTGCAGAGTTTTGTGCTTGGAAACTGACTGAGGTGTCTTGCTCCAGCCACTGCTCTTTGTTTTTCCCTCCACACAAGTTAATTTTCCCAGGGTCATGCAGCGACAGTTCACTATGGACACAGCATTTTGCTGCAAGATATTTTCTGAAACCACCAACAAACAGCCTCTTGGTTTTCAGGATCCTTAAAGAAATTTGCATTAATAGCTCTTTGGGCCCCCTCATTTACATACATGTTTGAAAGGGCAGGAGCTTGGGGAATGCAATGAAAAAACACATGAATGCCCTGGTGTTGCATGCTCTGCAGAGATGCCCATGACTATTAAAAAGTAGAAATTTAACTTCCAGTTACCTCAGTATGTTCGTGAGCAGGTTGGAGTCTGGGAAAAGAATAAATGCTGTTAATTTTTTCTTACCTTTGCAGCTATGATAGAGAACATAGTTATTGGCTTTTGGTTTCCCAGAAGAGAAGAAATTTTTTTGTGTGATGGCTTTTCCAGGGTGGGGGAAACTTAGGGCATTAATTAAGACCCATTAAGAAATGAAATGAAATGTGTTCTAAGGAGCCAAAAGTATTCTGCAGCTAGCCCTGAATCTGACTTGGCACAACACCCCACAGGCAAGATTTCTGAGTGAAGGATTCTGAAAAAGATGGGCCTGTGAGTCAAAATACAACTTTTTTTTTTTTTTTAACCAATAATGTTTTATGTTGTTTAGGAAGCAAGCTAGATCTATGACATTTGTAAGTCCTGTTGAGACACGAATATGAGTGTGTTTCCTGTTTCGTGTAGTGATCCAGGGGTAATTACTGAACAAGAATAACCTATTCTAAGTTTTAAAATGAAAAAACAAAGCAAGGAGTCATGTGGCCATATTTTTTAGAAGAATATGAAAAATAAGATGGAAATACAAATTTGAGTGTCTTGATGATTTATTTAATTTGTTGAACCTGATTTAAACTGAGGTCCATAGACCCTCAAGGAGTATAGGTTTAGAATTCAGAGGGTGCGTGAACTTGAATAGGAAAAAAAAAAAACATCTCTAATTGAAAATGGGCATGTCCTTTTATTACAAAGGTATACGACAAACCACAGTAGCATTAACAGACCTATGACTTTGCCACCAGTCAGAACCACAGCTATTTCTATAGCACATGGAGATAGTTACAGGTATCTGAAAATACTATTTACCTCAGTACTTCAAAGTTATGACAGTTGGAAGGCCAACCCTTAGGTCTTATTCTAAGCACTTTAATACATAGTAATATCTGTCATTGCTACGTATCACCATATCAAAAATTTGTTTTCTAATATTATTTTGATAACAATATTTTGATGTAGTTGTTTTCCTTTGTAATCCTGGGTATTTTATTTTAGCCTTGGCTTGCCTTTTGTCTCATCCAACTTTTTGAAATCTACCTGTGGGACTGAAAAACCTCCCTCTTTGGTGTTCCTTATCCCAGCTACAGGTAAAAGTGACTCATTAGCGAGATTCCAAGAGTGGAAGGGGAAGCCTGGAGGTGGGAGTGGAGAGTTGGATGATGTGCTTAACTCATTGCCAGTTCTTCCAGCTTCCCTGTGCCCTTGGTGTTCCTTCACCCTTGGTGTCCCTTTGTCCTTCGTGTCTCTTTGCTCTTGGTGTCCCTTTGTCCTTGTGTCCCTTTGTCCTTGGTGTCCCTTTGCCCTTGGTGTCCCTTTGTCCTTGGTGTCCCTTTGCCCTTGGTGTCCCTTTGTCCTTGGTGTCCCTTTGCCCTTGGTGTCCCTTTGTCCTTGGTGTCCCTTTGCCCTTGGTGTCCCTTTGCCCTTGGCGTCCCTTTGCTCTTGGTGTCCCTTTGTCCTTGGTGTCCCTTTGCCCTTGGTGTCCCTTTGTCCTTGGTGTCCCTTTGTTCTTGGTGTCCCTTTGTCCTTGGTGTCCCTTTGTCCTTCCTGTCCCTTTGACCTTGGTGTCCCTTTGCCCTTGGTGTCCCTTTGTCCTTGGTGTCCCTTTGCCCTTGGTGTCCCTTTGCCTTTGGTGTCCCTTTGTCCTTGGTGTCCCTTTGCCCTTGGTGTTCATCCACTTCCGTCCTGCCCCAGCCTACCTTTAAGAGGCCAGCTGCTCGAAGCATGAAATTGGCCACAGTGGAAGTATTTATACCATGGCAATGCTATAAATCAAGGTATTTTTTGTTTGTTTCTTTGTTTTCTAGAATCAGTTTATAAGCACACTTCCGAATGAATATATTTAAAACAACATTAGCACTTACTAGTTTCTATAAACTAAAGAATATCATTTAACCTCTCAGTTATCACTGTATAAAAATTCAGAAAACAGAAAGTCTAGATAAGAGAATGGAAATCATTCATAACTCTATCACTCAAAGATAACCATGATTAATGACTTCACGTATTTCTCATCTTCCATGCTCTATTAGTCAGAGTTCTCCAGAGAGAGAAAACGAATAGGATGTACATCTAGATATAAATCTGTATCTAGATATAGGAGAGTGGACTTATTAGAAGAGTTGGCTTGTGTGATTACGGAGGCTGCAAAGTCCCATGGCAGGCTGTCTGCAAACTGGAGACCCGGGATACTGGCCACATGGCTCAGTCCAAGTCTGAAAGCCTCAGAACCAAGGAAGCTGATGGTGTAATTCTCAGTCCGAGGCTGAAGGCCTGACAACCTGGAAGTCTTCTTGTGTGAGTTTGGGAGTCCGAAGGCCAGAGAGCCCAAAGTTCTGATGTCCGAGGGCAGGAGAAGGAGAGTTCCAGCTACAGGAGGGCGGGGGGTGGTGGGGAGAGGGAGGAAAGTGCATTTTCTCTGCCCTTTTTGTTCTATCTACACCCCCAGAAGATTGGATGGTGCCTGCCCACAATGGGGGCACATCTTCCCCACTCAGTCCACCAAGTCACATGCCAGTCTCCTCTGGAAACACCCTCATAGACACACCCAGAATTAATACTTCACTAGATCTCTAAGTATTCCTTAACTCAGTCAAGTTGATTCTAAAATTAACCGTACCACATGCTATGCATCTGGTTTAAATCTTTGAGATTATACATTGGGCATCCTTCTTTTCAACCACCATCATATCATAAGCATTTTTCTGTCTTTAAAATGATTTGAAAATATATTTTTTAATGGCTACGTAATATCCTACACTTGGGATTAAACATTTTATCTGTTTTACATTATAAATAATGTTGCAATGTCTTTTTTCCTTCTGCCTTTCAATTGTTTTCTTAGATTATATTCCCATAAGAGGAATTACTGGGTCAGTTTTTGAGGCTTAAATACGTATTTCCAAATTGTTTTCCAAAACGTTTGTCCTAGTTTATATTTACTCTGATGAAGAGGGAGCACTCCTTTTGATCTTAGTCACTGTGTTGACCCAATTAAGAGCTCTATTTTAACTTAGAAACCAGCACTTGGACAGATTGCATTTGAATGTCTGTTTGTTGCCTAACAGCTTTAGAAGGAGATGGCCAAATTTGGAGTGTTACTAAAAAAATTTGGTATTGAAACAACTCCTGAAGTTCTTCTGGCAGAGGGTGGCCAACTTGAATAAAAATGATAGTCATACTTTTTTCACATGTCACTCGTTTGTAATTTAAATGCATTGCAATGCGAGTTGAAGTGTGGGTAGAGGTTTCACATATGACCACATCGAGTGAGAGTGACAGTGACACACAGTTTATCCCCAGCAGAGGTGGGGTAATTGACTGCTGTGCCTTACTTGTCTTTCACTGGAATCACAGTCGTTCTCTTCCATCCTAGGTGGTGATGGGGTGGGGGGCTGAGGAGCAGGAATGTGCGAGGGGATGCACCCAAGATTGCACCTTTCATTTTATTAATTAAAAATTCGAAATAACAGCAGCATCTTTATTGTTTTCTCCTTATTACAAAGGGAATATATGCTCATTGTAGGTGATTTTAAAAATATAGACAATTTAAAATAAATATTGCTTACCAATTGTATTCTTCCAGTCTTTTTTTCTATGCATGTACATGTATATAGTTTTTATCTTTTGCATATATGATTTTAAACCAAAAAGGCATGATGTATATGTCGCTGTGTATTATCCTTTTTGGTTCTCTCCTTTTACTCCCCTTAAACTGAATAGACTACAAATACCTTTCCATGTTATTTAATAGCCTTCTAAACATCCTTTTAAATATCTGTCAGCATTCCATATATGGATATACTGTTTTTATTTAAGCCATCCCTTATGGTGGGACACTTTTGCATCATGTGTTTTACATTATTGTCAATAACACTTTTTATCCACTGAGCTCTGGGTTTTATAGCTGGGAGCCTTTTCTGGGAACAGTTGAGAGAGTGGCTCACTTACTCTTAGAAGGTCTCGGCCGACTGGCTGCAAGGTGGATTATTGTGCCTGCCCTTCCCATTTCTTCTCTCTGACTGTCCCCCACTCCTCCTTCACAGGCCCACGACAGAGTAAAGCACAGGGCTTTCTGTCATCCCCACCGCCGGTCACTCTGTCTTGCTTTTCATCTCAGGAGCCCACAGAGCCTGAATCTGAGATCATCTGTACTGTGCGCCCGCTCTCCTTGTTTGTTTACAGTAATTAGGCACACGGTTGAAGAAGATGCCCCTCAACTTATGATGGAGTTACGTCCTGATAAATCCATCAAAAATTTTTGAAAATATTCCAAGTCAAAAATGCATTTAATACACCTAACCTACCAAATGTCATATTACTAGTTTAGCCTAGCCTACCTTAAACATGCTCAGAACACTTGTGTTAGCCTGTAGTTGGGCAAAATCATCTAACACAAGGTCTATTTTATATTAAAGTGTTGAATATTCCATGTATTAATAATTTACTGAACACTGTACTGAGGGTGAAAAGCAGAATGGGTGTATGGGTACCGGATGTACAGTGTGTATTGCTTTCACACAATCATAAAGTCAAAAAATCATAAGTTGAGCCATTGTAAATCGAGGGCCACATGACCTAGGATGGTTAGAATAAGAGGTCACCCACCCTCCCCATGTCAACCTCCCAATTATCTATCACTCCCCAGAGGTAACCATTTACAATTTTTACGCTTGTTTCTTCAGCTGTCCACTTACTATTATAGAACATACTTATGCTACAAATATTTTCCATAATACCTTTTATCCATTGTTTTCCTACTACAGATTTAGACGGTCTACCACTATCCAAACATCTCCCAATTTCTCTCCTTACATTCTTTTGATAGAGTTATATTATAGTTTTAGTTAGATCAGTATTAATATTCCCATCACTATGACTATATAAACATTGTTCACCGATGAGCCAAATAGTATACTATAATTACAATCCCTTTTTTTGTGAAATGTTGCATTTTCCCTGTAGTTAATAATTGTCTCCCCCCCGCACCCCCCACTGGGAATTTGCCTTTGTACCTGTTACTAAAATATTCCTAAAATCTTTACCAGAGTTTTAAAGTATCTCTGAACACGGTTGAAGCACTAGATAATTTATCAGTCTTCCTAGCCCCTTTTTGAGAGACATTTTTTTCTAGAACCATCTATTTATCCAATTTTTCCTCAGCTATACCGGGCTTTCTCTTCATCATTATCTTTGGAACTCACTGAGCTTCTTCTCTTAAAGATCCTGTTTTGGTCAGTTTGGGCTGCTATAATGAAATAGTTTTGACTGGTTAATTTATAAAAAATAGAAATTGATTGCTCACAGTTCTGCAGGATGGGAAGTCCAAGACCGAGGTGCCAACAGATTCAGTGTCTGATAAGGGCCTGTTCCTCATGGATGGCATCTGCTATGTGTCCTCACATGCAGAAGGGCAAAAGGGATAAATAAGCCCCACTTGGGCCTCTTTTCTAGGGACACTAATGCCATTTGTGAGGGCTCCACCCTTAATACCAACACATTGGAGATTAAATTTCAGCACATGAATTTTGCAAGGACACGAACATTCAGACTATAGCACGTCCCTCATTTTTCTCTTTCTTGGCTTATTTTAGTGGTGTGCTAATAAGTGTTTAATAACCACTTGGGAGTTAGGGAGGGTTGAGGAAGACAGGAAGCCCTAGTTTATGGTGTTTGCTGATTTCTGTGGTATCAATATTTCCACCATGGCTGGTTTTAAGTGACCAGTGTGTTATTACTAAACTCAGAGTTGGGGACAGATGATCTTGTGAGCTAGTATGAGCCAGCTACAGCACGACACTGGGTTACTCCCTTATTCTGATGGACTACGTCTTCCACTAGCTTCCTGAGAAAGGGCACGTGAGAAGTAAATGTTTTCAAAACTTCTATTATTTGAAAATGACATTTTAAACTCTGACACTCAATTGATTTTATTTAATATTGAAATCCAAGTGGGGAACAGTTTTCACTCAGAACTTTGGGGGTGTTGCTCCATTTTTTTCTAGTTTCTAGTGCCATCCTTGGTCTCATCCTTTGTATGTTTCTTATTTTCCTTCTCTGGAAGTCTCTAGAATTTTCTTTTTGTCCCGGATTATATAAAATTTCATGACAGTGGATTCCCTCCCACTCCTTGTTCTGTATTCTTAGCAGTTCCTTTTCATTCAGGAAGCTCATGCCCTTCAGTTTTGAGAAACTTTATTATATTTCTTTAATGTGAATATGTGAAGTAATGTATTATGAACTATGAAGTAATGATTATGTCCCTTTTCCTGAAACGCCAGCTTCTTGGATATCGGATCTCTTCTTTTCATACTTTAATTTTCTCTCTAATTTTTCCTCTCTCTTTTCCTTCCTTCCTTTTTCTTTTCTTTTTTTGGAGACAGAGTCTCTGTTGCCCTGGGTAGAGTGCACCAGTGTCATCTTAGCTCACTGCAACCTCAAAACTCCTGGGCTCAAGCGATCCTCCTGCCTCAGCCTCCCGAGTAGCTGGGACTACAGGCACACACCATGATGCCCGGCTAATTTTTCTATTTTTAGTAGAGATGGGGTCTCACTCTTGCTCAGGTTGGTCTCGAAATCCTGAGCTCAAGAGATCCTTCCGCCTTGGCCTCCCAGAGAGCTAGGATTACAGGCGTGAGCCACCTCACCTGGTCTCTCTCTCTCTGTCTCTGTCTCTCTCTCAATTGCTGAGAGATTTTCTCAACTATATTCCAGAGCTTCTATGTAATGTTAGGTGCTCTTGTCAGAGCGATGACACCTGGGTTTCAGGCCATATCCCATACCTGTGTTTCCTCCAGAGTGTCTGCCTGGCATGGATTCTCTTAGCTGTATGGAGAGGTAGAAATAGCAAAGGCTTTTTGATCCACTTGGATCTGGTTTTGTATTGCAGATCAGCAACAAATTATTTGACATGTCTGTTCTTCAATTGTCTTGCTCAAAGCTGAGGACAGGTCAACCCATGGGGAGAGAGGCTAGAAAGCCTGGAGGATGGTCTACCAGATCAGCCAAAGGAGGACACCTCCCTCCCATTTTGCCACCCTTTCCCCAGTCTGCATTTTAACTAGTGCATTTTAATCTTAAAACTAAAATTTCATGAGAGGTTATTTTGCATTTTATAGTACTCAGTGTCATAGTTAAATAATTCCATCTTGCTAACAAGGAACATTTTGATACTTAAATAAGATTATTGCTTTTCAACAATGAACTTAAATTGTCTCTTTCCAAGTGTTTTCCACATCTGACCTCCCTTGATTAAATTAATGACAATGGTAATTACTAAGATTTAGTGAGCATTTTCCATGTCCCAGGCCCTGTTCTAAGTGCTTAACATGTATTAATTAATTTACTCCTCAGCGACCCAATGAGGTAGGCAGTAATTATTCCCATTTATAGTTGAGGAAACAGAGGCTCGGAAAAACCTGGGGTTACATTGCTAGCGCATGTAATGTCGGGACTCATCCCTGAAGGTAACTGTGGGTTGTCTGCTACTATGAAGTCTTCATGGGAGAGATTCTGAATGTGGCTCCTCACTTGAGGGAAGCCTGTGGCCTCCCTGGTGGGGAAGCTGAGCATCCCAGGGCCACCCTTTCCCCAGCTCTGATGCTGGCTGAGAATGAAGAACAGGCCTTAGCAGATGTCCCTGCCCATGATGGAGGAGGCTACCTGGGGCCACGCACCCTTTACAGCTATTCCCAGGCGGAGCACAGCCCGACAGGCCCGGCTAACAGTGGGGACTCTTCTGTGCGAGCAACCTCTGCTACTGACGCACAGTTTCGCCTCAGCGGCCAGCTCAGCTCTCCGCAGGCCTTGTTTAAACAGGCGGCTCGTAACAGCTGGGGTTGGCTCAGCGGAGCGTGTGGGCGGCCAAGGATGCTCTGAGTGCAGGTGCCTGTCTCTGAATGTGCAATCATGCAAATCCGAGGACCCAGACTGACGCGAATTGAAAGGCTGGTATTCACTTCCAATAAACTCAACTGTCTATCGCCAGAGCAACCCAGACTGGCAGTCCTCAACTCATCAATTCAAATGAGCATTTCTGGCGTTGAAGGAAAGAAGTGTGGGGTGAATCCCAATCAGAGCTCCCTCCCTTTTGGGCAGGCAGCATCTGGGAAAAGCTTTGGCAGAGCAGACACCTTTTCTGGGAGTAATTCTCCCAGGAACTGGTCAGGACATAGGCCTTGCAGGAGGAGAGGGCGAAGGAAATCACACCATGTGGTCATAGGGTCTTGGGGATCACCTGATCCTCCCTCCTCCTGTTACAGAGGGGTTAAGACAAAGTCAGGGAGGTTCAGGGATTTGCCCAAGGGCACCCAGCTCATCGGTGGGCTGCTCTTCCTGACCCTGAGTCCTGGTATCCTTCTAGCCACTCCACCCACCAGCCTGTCTCTCTAGTTCACATGTTTGCACACCAGGTCACACGCGAGCTCTTTCCCCGCAGCCACTGAGGGAGACTAGTGACAGCAAACTTGGTATTGTGCAAAGAACTGAAAGGGCTGCTTGAAGCACAGAAAAAGGGAAGTTGGGGCAGGTTGTGGCGCAGATGTCTGGGATAGTTTCAAGGACAGAGCAGCTCGCACGACACAAGTCTTGTCAGCCTGTCTTCTGACCCTCTGCCCCCAAGGATTCTGAAGGAGCTTTCTGGTTGGATTTTAACTATAAAAACCCTGTTGTGGACTCTTTGGTTGCCAGTAATAGAAAGCAACTGCAGCTAATGAAAAGTAAACTTGGGACATCCTCTTCCATCAGCAGGTCAGCATTCCCTTCTTTGGTCCATGAGGCTGCCCATGACAGCCTGATTCCCAGAGTCCATGTTACACAACCCTTCCACCACTCCTCTCTGCCCCTCACTAGGCTGCCTTGCTCTGGCCTCCAAAGCCATGTAAGTGCTCTACAGATGAGTCTCTGTAGCCTCCTGAGGTGCAGTAAGTGCCGGGATCATGTTATTCAAATGCCACAGAGGCCAGTGCGTAGGGAGCTAATGAAGTGGTATGGGCTTTCTAGCCCTGAATCACCAATTCAGGAAGTCACCTTCAGTGCTATGTTCAAGGTCACCTTCCGGGCTGGTCTATATGCCTAAGGTCCCACATCATGCCTCCAAGCCTGGCAAACCAGCAGAGAAGCTGTTCTGGAATCAAACGGTGGTTACACAATTGACATTTTTTTTTTACCCCTGCTCCCACCCCACCTCGTGTATCACATCAGAGGAGAAATGGTAACAGTTTTATTGGGCAGACACACATAGGCAGTGGAAGCTCTGTGAGAATGAACACCTCGTATTTTAAAGACTAGAAAGCATGGATGGAGGGTGAACACGTGTGTTTTACCTTAACCCAGGGCACCCACAAACACGTAACAATTTCAGTTTTAGGGGGAAATTGACTTGTAGTCTCTCAATCCCAACTCCCGGGAGAGGCAATCTGATTGGCTCTCTGTGGGTGCGGTGTCTGTCAATCACCAGAAGGGGCGTGGCCACCAACTGGTGTGGGAAGCTCCCCCATGTGAACCGTGTGGGGGAGAAAAGGGATTGTGGTGAGCTGAGCAAACACCAAAGAGACGTCTGCTTCCATTGCCTGATTAAATATTCAGGTTAAATGGACTTTCTGTCACCCATTAGTCTATTTGAGTTTGGGGACCGTTACCCAGTTTTCCCAAGGCAGAACCCATTCCATTCCGGAGTGGAAGCTCAGCCCCTGGGAAAGGAGAAGGCAGCAGCGTCCTTGAAACCGTCTCCTTACAACGCAGACTTGTAGGCTTTGGTCTAACCCCTTTGTTAGATGAGGAAACAGGTTCAGAGAAGAGACAGGACCCGCTCGAGGTCAGCTCACCCACAACAGACACTTTGTAAAGTGGGGAGGGTGGAAGAACCACCTTGCTAAATCCTTCACCGGCCATAAACTCGCTGTGGAAATGCTGACTGGATAAATACTGTACCTCGGTGGCAAGATTTGTGGCTCCGGGAGGCCTTCCTGTAACAATGCTGAAGACTGTTTTAATGATCTGCCTACTGGGCACTTCTGAAGCATTCATTTTAGAGAAAGCCAAGGTGCTCAGACTATAATTCTGACGCTAATTTCTCCCTGGACTCTCGCGCCCTGGCAGGGAGAGAGAGTGAACGAGGAGGACGAGGAGGATTGCGCCAGCCCTTGATTCTTGTCCTTTCAACCTTGGGCTTCAGAGAGAAGATGGGTTTGGTGTGACTTTTTACACCTGCTTCAAAATGTTGTGACAGACGGGGTTGAAGGAGGGAGTGAGGGAGCCTGCTACAGCCCAGTGCCTCTGCCTGCAACACATGTTCCCGTAGTTCGTATGCCCTTGACCCTGAGATCAGACTACTGCTGGGAACCAGGGGGGCACAGGCTTGAGCTAGGGGTGGAGGTGGGAGTGGGCCGATGTGAAGAAAGGGCATTGGTGTAGCTTCTTTGAGCTCTCTGTGTCCCAGATCATGAGGAAGCTGAAGGATTAGGGAGGAGGAGATGAAAGGCAAGCTGGGGAAAATAGGCGAAGGAAGTAGTTATTAAAATAAGAGGTGAAATTCATGGGAAGTAAATCCAATGTTTTGTCCATGCTCAACTGGATTAGGAACACATAATGAAAGCAAACAGATTTAATGGGGCGGGGATGATTAAAGTTGTCTTGTGCTCCATCAGGAAATGACTTTGTTCAGGAGGAGCTGAGGGCTCCGAGAGGAAATTGAACTTAATTCTTATCTCCTTACCGTGTTTTAGTTGCTTAACTTCTTAGAACACACCTGTAAAACCAGAAATAAAGAGAGGCCCGAGGTTTAGTACGTTGTTTGCAAAGTAACTTGAGATATGAATGTCTTGAGTATGTGCTTCAGATTTATCGAGGATCCAGTTTTTTCTAACAGTTTGTTGTAATAAGTGGATATTCCCATTGGTACTGGTGATTCTGGTTAAAAGTCACCTTACAATGAAATGAAAGTGCAGCTTCTCTCCATCTGCTCAGTCCAGGGATTGTTGCCTTCCCAGGACCCAGGTGAGGTTTTATTCTCATGATAAACCTCACATAATCCTCCCTCCTTGGAGCCCTTACAGTATTTGATTTGTACTATTCATCACTGCATTGCATCATGTGTTGTTGTGTTGTTGGTGTACTGTAGTGGGATTTGAATTTCCAGATAGTTCTAATATGAATACTTTTGGCAGAGAGTGATAATTGTGCCCTCCTTACATTTAATATGACATTTCTTCTCCACCGCCTGCAGAAGGCACATGGCTGCCCAGATAGAGTCTACATTTCTCAGCCTCTCTTGCAGCTAGGTGTGGCTGATGATGGAATGTGAATTGACATCCTTTGAAGAGAAGTCCGCAATTGTTCCTAAAGAGGAAATTTCTTGCCTTTCAGTTTTCCCTCTTCTCTTTATAACAGACTAGAATATAGACTGGTCCATATCAGAGGGATAATGGGAGAAAAGAGACTTGAGTCCTGGGATGGCTCTGTAGAATAGAGTGGCTGACCTACTCTGAACTGCCCATCTGCCTCTTGATGTTAAATCAGAGAGAGAAGTTTATGCCTTGCTTTAGTCTCTGTAATTTTGATCTCATTATAGCAGCTTATCCAATATCTAAACTAATAAGTGACATGCTTTGGGTTTCTTCCCTTTCTTGGCTGGTACACAGATGTTTCCCCTAATCTCCAGGGAGGGTGTGAAGGTTTTGTCTTTCCTGCTTCTCAGGAAAAGGGAACTGACTTTTCCTTCATTTGAGCTCTGGGTGGGATGGGTCATCATGTTTATTGTGAAGGAATAAGAGGAGAAGAAGGTTTGAGGAGGAGGTAGAGGGAAGGAAGTGCCTCTGTAGAAAGAAGGATTTCATCAGTGCTAGAAAGAATGCGGGGGTGTGCAGAGAAGGAGAAGGAGGGAAGCACAGGGCAGCCCTGAGAGCCAGGGCTGAGGCTGGGAGGTTACTAAGGAGGGAGAGGGTCTGCTCTATGGCTAGAGCTGTGAGAGTGGAGCTGGCAAAAGACCAGCAACAGGAGTACGGTCCAAGCCCAGTGTTGAAACTGAGTCATGGCACTTGAGGGGAGCCCAAGTTCCTACCAGCAAAGCTTGTGGTAGGTATCTGGTGATGCCTTCCTTTCATCAACAGTTGCTGCCTTGGCCCATTACTGCCAGCCCAGAGTGACTTCCATTTATGTTCCAAGGCTTTGCTCAGTCCCCACTGCTCACCTGTGTAGTTCTACATCCTCTAACCTAGGATATTGCTGAACTCAAGATAAGGCCAGTGGTTGTGCAAGTTCCCCCAACATCTGGACTTGAGGGTAGTGTTGCCAGATTTAGGAAAAAAATGCAGGATGCCCAGTTAAATTTGAATTTTGCATAAATAATGCATTTTTTTTGTATAAGTATGGCTTTGACTTGGCATGTGCTCTTGAATGATTTTCTCTACCTCTCTGGGCTTTGGTTCTTTTAGGTATAAAATAAGGGGTTTGGATTAGAATTTATGGTTTTCAATTTGAGCCCTTTAGGAAAGTGGGGGAGATAAGAAGAGAGAGGGTCCAAGTAGGTAAGACCCCAGATCTATGTCACCTACTTGAAACAGATCACCAGCAGCAGCTCCGTCTCTCTCTCTCTCTCTGTCTCTCCCTCTTTTAATGGTCAGTTAACATGACTCTGACCCTGATCCTGGTTTTTCCTCTGCCCCTTCCCACCATTGAATGGATTTGGGAAGTCCATTTTCCTGTGGTTCTTCTCCCAAGATGTTTTTTGGAGACTGCCAGGGTTGCTACCCTGTCATAGGATGTCAGCCTGGTTACTGTGGGCAGAAAGTCTGGTCAGTCTGCCTGAAGACCCACTGTCCCCTGCCATCAGGATTGTCATAATGTCACCACTGAAAGCTAAACTGTCTGGCTCAGCCACAGGCTCCTCTGCTCATTGCCTCCCCTGCTACCCTTGCCCCAGATCCCCAAGAAGAACAAGCCTCTCCCAATTTGCTCCAAATCCAGACACAGTCCTCTCCTTCCCCTCCTGAAGTCTAACTAAGGGTGGACTCCATGACCCAGACTAGTGGGCCATAGCACATTTCCCAAAGTCTTAGGTATTCATTCTTAAATAACTCCACTGGAGGTAACGTCTTAGTCTGTTTGAGCTGCTATAATAAAAATACAATAGACTGGGTGGCTTAAACAACAGACATTTATTTCTCACAGTTCTGGAAGCTGGAAAGTCCAAAATCAAGGCATCAACAGATTTGGTGGCTGGTGAGAACCTGCTTCCTGGTTTATGGATAACTGTCATCTCATTGTGTCCTCATTTGGCAGAAGGGGTGAGACAGCTCTCTGGGACCTTTTCTTTAAGGGTACCAATCCCACATACGAGGGCTCCACCCTCATGACCTCATCACCTCCCAAAAGCTCCTAATACCTCCTAATACCATCATATTGGGATTTAGGATTTCAACATATGACTTTTAGAGGGACACAAACATTCAGTCCACAATAGGTAAGGAATTGGGGGAGCTGACATCTAGTATGCATTTCTCTCTAGGAAAAGCCATTTTTCTTCTGCTTTCAGGTGCAAAGTCTGGCACTTGGGAGATCACTTTACATGTCTTCCTGTGGCACATACATGCAAATATAAGAAGACCTCACAGTTTCCTCCAGGGACGATGAGTGGGGACTTGTCTTCTATTGACACAACTGAAAGACCTATAAGCTTCCCCAAATAAAGGGGGGAGGGGCTCTAAAGGAGTGGTGACCTCGGCTTCTAGAAACCAAAACTAGAATCATCCCCCAAATAACAATTCCCTGGCTGAAATGTAAGACTAACAAACAAACAAACAAAATCCCTCTTCACCAGGTATTCTACTACATATCCAAGGTCCTTCTGTGTTAGGTTTCTTTGGAACAGAGTTTTTAAAAAGTTTAAAAAACATTAGAGGCTTAAAGTCGAGGAGAGGGAGAAAGTAATAAGGAAATAAAACTGGAGAGCACAGGACAGAGCTCCATTGTGCAGTATGAGAAGCCAGCCCTGGGAGATGGGAGGAGGGGGAGATTGACTGGGGGAAGTTGGGGCATCCTAGAAGGTTCCCGGGAGGAATGAAATTTGACCCAGACCTTGAAGGATGATTCTGCTTTGAAAAAGCAGAAGGGAGAACATTCAAGTACAAAGTTCTAACTTGTGATCACTAGGAGGTATGGATGAGCATGTTGTGCTTGTGGGAAGGTGAGGGGACTCACAAAGCAGCATCAGGTGTCCTCACTCTGTTTCACTAACTGGGATAGAAGGAGGCTTCATCTCCCATGGCAACTCTGATCAAACAGGCGTGGCTGCCTGGAATGCTGTGCTGAGAACAGTGCCGTCATTGATTAGTGATGTCTGCTGTGGGTGCAGGAGGGGAGAGAAGTGCCATGTGTTTCAAGAATATGCCAGTTTTGCCATAGAAACTGTTTGGTGCATGTTCCAAAGAACCTCCAGTGTGGGAAAGACTTTCTTCCTTTTTTTTCTCTTGAATTAAAGTCAATAAATGCTGAGATTGAAGTCTGTGACTCTGAACGCTATTTTATCTCATCTCTGCCAAGTGCAGAGTGCCAGCTGCTCTCTGTTGCTTTTCAAGCTGCTCAGAGAAGTCAAGGTCCTTGTGTCTGCTGTCTGGTTGTAGGAGGGAGCAGTCTTTCATCTGGGCACAAATAACAACGTCAGTTCAAGAGAAGACTTTGAAGGCACTGAAGAGAGGAAGAGAGCAGGGGGAAATTCCACCCATGGACACTTGCTAATACTCATGTGACTGTACTATTACATAACTTGTGGCACTGGTCTTGTATTGCTCATGTCCCCAAGCCTTATCTGCCTTATCAAGGTTGTAAGTCCTTTGAGGTCAGAGACTGCTATCTATATCTTAGGGAGTTGGACAGGCAGGAACTGCGTCTGTGTTGTGTCTCTTCAGTTCTTTGCAAATAGTGGACAGTGTAGCCTTCAGAGTGATAGATGCTTATAAGATGACTCTTGAATTGCTTTGAGAGTCCTGCTGATGACTTGTTCGCTTTAGAAGAAAAATAGAACAGGGAGGGGAAGAGAAAGATTAAGAAATTAACCTGTGATCCTTGAGTCAGAGCAACTGGCAGAGTATAACAATGTACCACTCGCCCCCCACCCCTTCCTGGGCTTTTTCTTAAGGCCTGAGCCTCCTCTCAACTCACAGGATCCTCCCTTCAGGGTGGAGGAGGATTGTGTGGGGACAAAGTGAGGGCTGACTGCGTGGGGCACCTTCATAAATATTTTTCCTGGGGCCTGAAGAATGGCATTTTTCTGTTCACGCTGAAGTTGTCCAACTGGTACTTTCAAAGGATAGATTTCTGGAAAATTGGAGCCTGGAGGGGAAATAGGCGCTGATCTTTGATCCATTTTAAAAACTGCACGTTGGTAGGAAGATTGCGTCAGTCACTGCGGCAAGAGAGTAACCTGGCACGCGTGGGAAGAAGTGGTGGGGGCGAGTCCACGTCGTGGCATTAGTGATGAAGTGATGCGGTAAAGTTGTGAAAAGAGCAGGCAGTGCTGAGGGCCACGTCGGGTCACAGAGAGCAAATCGATTAGATGTACAGAGTATGAAGTGGAAGGCCAGGTTAGCGCAAGTGCAAATGCTTTGTAAAATTAGCAAATAGCTTTGGAAGTACAGAACACCTTGAAATTAGAGGGGAGGCGACACCTATAGAATATTTATAGATATCATTATGTGAGTCTTTGCCTTTGCAGCTTCTTAAATGATCACTATTTAAATCTTTGGTGAAAGAGCATCATAGCAAATAAGATAGGGAAAACTCTCTTTACTTTCAGAGTTTGCATTATAGCTGTTTTCGCAGGAGGATTAAGAGGTGAGTAGAGGCCTTAAGCAGCCCACCCAGCCTTAGGATTTAAAGCTTAAAAGGAGCACTAGGGCATGAACTAATTCCACCCCCTTTGGGTTATAGATGAGAACAATGAGACCCTAATAGCTAAACGGCTTTAGTTAGTGGCCAGACTGTGTGTTCCTGATTCTAGGTCTGGGCATAGTCCTTCCCCACTCCCCCACCTCCCTGACTTCCTGGTGGACAGGAGCCCAGCTGGCTTTGGTTCCTCTCAAGTCTAGAATGGAGTCCTTGCCACTGCTCTGCTCTGAAATGTAATCCCACTGAGCCCCAGTTCCCACATCATCTAGACAATGAGGACAGCATTAGGTGACTTGCTCACCTTGAAGGAGAGTTAACATGGAAAAAATGGAACATGCCTAAAATCACAGTCGTGGGCTGTCATCAGGAAAGGGTGATGAGGAATGCGGAGCTATATTAGTGTCAGTGGTAGTGTGAAGGTTAAATGTGTGGCCTCTGCACAGATCACTTACCCTGTTTGTGCCTCACTTTCCTCATCTGTAAAATGGTACTAATGACAGTACCTACCTTATTGGGTTCTTGTAAGGATCAAATGAATTAAAACACACACACACACACACACACACACACACACACACACACAATTTATAGCCCTTAGAAGAGTGTCTAGTACATAGGAAGCACACATAGGACTCTTGGTAATACTCATGTGAGTGTGTTATTAGGTTACATGTGGCACCAGCCTTGCATTGCTTCATGTCCCCAAGCCTTATCTCCCTATCAAGGTTGTAAGTTCCTTGAGGTCAGGGACTGTTCTTCTCCTTATCTTGGGGAGGTAGAGATACAGGATGTCCTAGTATGTAGGAAGCTCACATGAGGACTCTTGGTAATACTCATGTGAGTGTGTTATTAGGTTACATGCGGCACCAGCCTTGCATTGCTTCGTGTCCCCAAGCCTTATCTCCCTATCAAGGTAAGTTCCTTGAGGTCAGGGATTGTGCTTCTCTATCTGAGGGAGGTGGAGATACAGGAACTGGGTTAGCTATTATCACATTAGTTATAATATGTCTTTCCAAACGGGGTTGGTTTTTATAGCCATGATTATGACAGCAGTTGATTATTGGGCAGCTATCCTATTACATATGGTAGCTCGTTTCATGTCTCCAATGTCCACATGAACCAGGTATTATAACTACCCTGGTAGCAGATGCTGTTGGTGCTCCGTGCCTCATCCCCTCAGCCCAGGTGATCAGTTTTCCCTTGTGCAATGTTCCCACTTCAAGTGTTTGCTGAATTTCCCAGCTTTTCTTCTTCAAGGTTTTCTCCTAAGCCGTGGAAGTCTGCTCAGCCTGGAAATGCAGGAGAGCAAATGCTTCCTCTACCAAGGAGGGACAAGAGCCTCCTGTCTTTCCAAGGCTCAACATTGAGGGCCGTTCTAAACCAGGACATGTTGAACTCGAATGGGCACAGGAATCTCCTGGAAATCTCATTAAAATGCAAATTACCATTCCGGAGGTCTGGGGTAGGGACTAGATTGTGCTCCTAGTTGCTGCTGGTTCTTCTGGCCCATGAACCACACTTTCAGTAGGAAGATTCTATAGGATTTCCTTTGAAGGTCCCACAGGGGGTTAAACCAGAATTGCCTACAGTGGGAGCCAGCTCGACAACACGTTCTTTATTGGCCTTCCCTCCTTCTTGTCTTACCACCTCTCTCGGCTTCCTGGGATCACCTTACGAATAAATCACCTGCCTCCACCTAAGTTCTTGCTCATTCTTGGCTCTCAGGAGCCACAGTAAGACACCCCCTTCACAGAAGAATTCATTGATTCAGGTCATGTAACTCCTAAAAAACGAGGGCTTCAGCGTGAGTCTGAGCTCCACGTTCTGTGCCCTGTACCTCGCTGCCTCTCTAGAAGTCTATGACAGCTTTGAGTTTTGAGCCCAGCTGCAGAGCTGAAAATGACAATGGCTTAAACACAATAGGAATTCATTTTTCTCATGTAAAGAGAAATCCTTAAGTATTCAGTTGGTGATGTTGATTTGTTTGCTCAGGGATTTTGAGATGAGAGCTCTGCGAGGCTCTTGGTATTTCCTGCATGGTTGCAAAAGGGCTTCCACATCTCCAGCTACCATGTCTACACTTCAGGAAGGAGGATGGGGGAAGATTAAAGGGCAAAAGGATGCATGCCAGCTGAGAATGTCTTCTCCTTCTTTTAAGGAACTTTTCTTAAAGCCCTGCCTCAAAATTTCCACATATATTTCAAAGGCTGGAACTTTCGTGTGACCACTGCAATCTACAGAAATCTTTTGAGAAAGATAATTCTTCTGAGTAACTGTTATGTTGCTGCCTTAACACCATCAACCCCAGACAGTCACTCCCCTAGGAAATTAACTGAGGGTTTAAGGAGTTCTTTTTTTGAGGGTTTTTATGTGATTTTTCCAAAGCTCTGTTTGGCCAAGTGTGGGATGGGGTGGAAATAGTAGTGGAGGAGGTAGGGAATCGTATCCCTGCTGTAGACGACTCACTCCCTGATACCATCAAAGGGTGAGATCTGGCCCGGAGGATTTGTTTTTAGAGTGGGACACACAGTAGGGCCTTCATGACAGGCTGGGTTGGCTTTCTTCCAATGTGTAAGAACTCAAATACAGTTTCTGACCTCTGGGGTTAATTTCTTTCTAAAGACCCCATCTGGTCAAAAGGAGAAATTCATATTCTTGCTATTAAAATAACTTTAACCTTATTTCTAACAGACTAACAACCCTGGCCTTATTATGCCAAGAGAGCATCAGCCCCCTGCCTGCCTGGGTTATGCTTCGAAGCTTTCTAACACTGACTTACTGTAAAGGACCCCCCGCTCCAGTTGTTTCTGCCTCATCTGTAGTTTCTCATCCCCCCAGCACATCCTTCCATTGTAGTTCATTATCAACCAGGCAGATATTAGGTTATTTAAAGCAGGTATCTTTTCTACTGGCTTCTGCAATATCATGTCTTAATTCTTATTTTTCCAAATGCCTGAGACAATCAGTTAATGAATTGACTGGGGACATTGCAGTGATGTAACCCAGGTCCCTTTTCTCCTGGAACTTGGAGTCTTTTGCTCAAAGTAGGTACTTAAATGTGTGTTAAATTGAATTAGTTATTCAAAGAATGATAACAATTTAAATATAGAAAGGTCCTTGAAGACATTTTCCATCAGGCTTTGAGATTGGGCAGCTCGCCCTACCACTTAACGTCACCATGTAAATTTAGGCAAAACAACTCATCTCTGTCCTTGGTTTCCGCACCTATGAAATTAGCGCTAATAATAATAGTGTGAGTGTGTTGAGTACTTATTATGGGCCAGGCACTGTTCTGAGAATTATCCATGTATTAACTGATTTCTTATCCTTGAGTCTTACAAAGTGTAAGTGAATTAATACATGGAAAATATTTAGCACGGTATCTGGCACATGGCAAGCATTTATAGACATTAGAATTGTTATTATAATCAGTTCTCAATTCTTGCCCAACATTAGTCGGTTTCGAGGTCTGTTTGCAGCTTCTATTTTCTTCTTCTTATGAAATTTGGGGCAGTATTTGTCCATCTTCCAGGCTTCAAGCCCCTCTGCCCACTTCTATGTTTCAGCCACACATATTTATTTCTCAGGGCTACATGCTTCAAATTGCCCTCTCATTCTGCTCTTCCTCTGAAAGTATTTTCTTTTTTTGGCGGTGGTGGTGGCAAAAAGGGGTGGATATTGTAGGCTTTCCAATGCCCTTTAAATTTCAAAGTCTATCTACATAGTTTTAGTGATAGTTTCTTTTCTTTTATTTCATACCATGACCGCCCTCCCCCCCCAAAAATGCGTAAGTGGTAAGAGTTGAGTAGGAGGTCATTGTTGCAATACATTACATTTCTAAAATGCTTCAGACATTTCACCTACACCTTCTCACTTAATCCTCCCAGCAGTTCCAGGTAGTCCTCCATGGAATCCTTGTGCTAGAATTGGCTGGTAAGTTTCAAAGCCAGTTTCAGAGAGTAGGCTAACTGCCTTAGGCAGTCATTTGGTGGATTCTTAGTTTAGACTCCGTAGCAACCTTGGAAGGTAAACTGTGCCCTGAACAAGGAGCTTCCTGAGAGAAGGAATGACGTCTCTCATGGAGTATCCCCCAGCTCAGATCAATAAATGCTTGTTCAGTGAGTAAGTGAGAATAAATGGTGAGAAAGAACTTTAACATTTCATTATTTGAATAACCACAAACAAAATTGTTCAAATTTTAAAAGTTCAAACTTGCTCGGTTGTTAAGGAGTTGGGCATTGTAGTAGTAGCAGTCAACTGCAGGCTTGGGAACTCTCAAGTCACCCTCATCAGGGGATTGAGGATTTATTTTGGGGTGGGAAGAGATGGTTTTAAGTGAGGGAAATCCTTGGATGGGGTATTTGAAAATCTGGATGCACTTTTCGAACTGTACCTACGAAGGATTTACCAAGAAAGAGTTCCTGACTATGACACATTCGGTGGGAGTCAGTGCAGGAAATAAATGAAGACACCAAGCCAGGAATCTCCACACTCTTGTGTTTGAAGGCAGGCGGCAGACCTCCCAGTCGTCCAACTTCGGAATTCTTTCATTGTGTATTGTTTCACAGTTGACCTAGTTTCCTGGGCAGCCTCCTAATGGTTCTTAATTTTAGGGGGTGGGGGAAAAAGAAGATTCTAGAACAATTTTGAGACTCTGAGGACAGCTATCCACTCCCTCTAGGAAAATACAAGCATATGACAACTCTGCTCTCCCAAGTCAGAGGACCCACTTAAATACCTCCTGTCTCTCACTACACTTCCCAGAAAAAGAGATGGATTGTCTGTGTTCATAAATGTTTTTAATGTGCCCCATTGTTTCCAGCTTTGCCCTTTTTCTGAGAACAATGATCACACTCCACTGTCCAAGTCACTCTTTGTGCTCTCTTGGGCTGTCTTCAGTTGGGCACTTTGGCAGTGAACTCCCACAGCTGCTGGAAAGCAGAGGGAGGTACCCTATCTCCAGTTGCTCCATTATCTAGGGGCCACCTATCCATTGCCTGCTTTCCACAGAACTGAACATATGCCTGAGCTTTGGCTACAGCCCTGAAGGCAAGAAAAAAAAGGGTGAGGTTAATGCTGGGAGAGTTTGCTGAAAAGGTTTAGAAAGTCAGCTGTGATATTTGGGGAGAGGATGGGGCCAGAAAGGAGGGGAAAAAGAGGTGAATTACAGGCATACTGGCATACCTCATTTTATTGTGCTTTGCTTTATTGCCTTTGCAGATATTGTGTGTGTGTGTGTGTGTGTGTGTGTGTGTTTAACAAATTTGAGGTTTGTGGCAACCCTGAGTCAAACAAGTCTATCGGCGCCATTTTTCCAACAGGATGTGCTCATTTCAGGTCTCTGTGTTACATTTGGTAATTTTTGCAATATTTCAAACTTTTTCATCGTTATTACATCCATTATGGTGATCTGTAATCAATGATATTTGATATTACTATTGTAATTATTTTGGGGTATCATGAACTGCACCCATAAAAGATGGTGAACTTAATCCATAATGTTGTGTGTGTTTTGACTGCTCTGCTGACCAGCTATTCCCCCATCTCCCTCCCTCTCCTTGGGCCTCCCTATTCCCTGAGATGCGACAATATTGAAATTAGGCCAATTAATAATTCTGCACTATTCTCTAAGTATTCAAGTGAAAGGAAGAGTAACACAGCTCTCATTTTAAATCGAGAGCTAGAAATGATTAAGCTTAGCAAGGAAGGCATGTGGAAAGCCAACACAGGCTAAAAGCTAGGCCATTTGCACCAAAGAGTTAGCCAAGTTGTGAATGAAAAAGAAAATTTCTTGAAGGAAATTAAAAGTGCTACTCCAGTGAACACATAAATGACAAGAAAGTGAAACAGCCTTATTGCCGATATGAAGAAAGTTTTAGTGGTACGAATAGAAGATCAAACCAGCCACAACACCCCCTTAAGCCAAAGCCTAATCCAGAGCAAGACCTTAACTCTCTTCAATTCTGTGAAGGCTGAGAGAGGTGAGGAAGCTGAAGAAGAAAAAAGTTTTAATCTAGCAGTGGTTGGTTCCTGAGGTTTAAGGAAAGAAGCCATCTCCTTAACATAAAAGTGCAAGGTAAAGCAGCAAGCGCTGATGGGCAAGCTGTAGCAAGTTATCCAGATCTAGCTGAAATAAAGGGCGAAGGTGGCTACACAAAACAACTGATTTCCAATGTAGAAGAAACAGCTTTCTGTTGGAAGAAGGTGACATCTAGGACTTTCTTACCAGAGAGGAGAAGTCAATGCCTGGCTTCAAAGCTTCAAAGGACAGGCTGACTCTCTCATTAGGGGCTAATGCAGCTGCTGACTTTAAGTTGAAGTCAATGCTCATTATCATGAGTAAAATCCTGGGGCCTTTAAGAATTATGCTAAATTTACTCTGTCTATCCTCTATAAATGGAACAACCAAGCCTGGATGACAGCACATCTGTTTACAGTATAGTTTACTGAATATTTTAAGCCCATTGTTGAGACCTATTTCTCAGAAACAAAAGATTCCTTTGAAAATATTATTGCCCCATTGACAGTGCACCTGGTCACCCAAGAGCTCTGATGGAGATGTACAAGGAGATGAATGTTGTTTTCATGCCTGCTAACACAACATCAATTTTGCAGCTCATGGATCAAGGAGTAATTTCGACTTTGAAATCTTATTATTTAAGAAACACATTTCATAAGGCTATAGTTGCCAAAGTGATTCCTTTGGTGGATCTGGGCAAAATAAATCGTAAACTTTCTGGAAAGGACTTACCTTTCTAGATGCCATTAAGAAAATTCATGATTCATGGGAGGAAGTCAAAATATTGACATGAACAGGAGTTTGGAAGAAGTTCATTCCATTTTTCATGATGACTTTGAGGGGTTCAAGATATCACTGGAGGAGGTAACTGCAGGTGGGGTAGAAATAGCAAGAGAGCTAGAATTAGAAATGGAGCCTGAAGATGTGACTGAATTGCTGCAATCTCATGATAAAACGTGAACAGATGAGGCGTTGCTTCTTATGGATGAGCAAATAAAGTGGTTTCTTGAGCTGGAATATGTTCCTGGAGAAGATACTGGAAACACTGTTGAAATGACAACAAAGGATTTAGAATACTCCATAAGCTTATTTGATGAAGCAGCAGGATTGACTCCTATTTTGAAAGAAGTTCTACCGTGTGTAACATGCTATCAAACAGCATCACATGCTGCAAAGAACTCTTTCATGAAAGGAAGAGTCCATTAATGCAGAAAACTTTATTGTTTTCCTTTATTAAGAAATCATCACAGCTGCTTCAACCTTTAGCAGGCACCACCTTGACCAGTCACCAGCCATCAACATCAAGGCGAGATTGTCCAACAGCTAAAAGATTATGACTTGCTAAAGGCTCAGATGATTGTTAGCATTTCTTAGCAATAAAGTATTTTAATTAAGGAACATGCATTTTTTTAGACCTAATGCTACTGCATACTTAGACTACAGTATAGTTTAAACATACCTTTTATATGCACTGGGAAACCAAAAAATTCGTGTGACTCACTTTATTGCAATAGTTGCTTTACTGTAGTGGACTGGAACTAAATCTGCAACATCTCCTGGGTATGCCTGTGTGTAATGATGGATTGCTAATGATGTCACCATGTTTTCTCTCACAGTGTCCTTGCAGGAGATGATTAATCAAAGGTACTTGAGTTCCATCAAACCTTTCCCTTTGCTGACCCTCATTTTAATTCTGCTACAGTGATCTATCAGGTTATTTTGCTCATATTGATTATCAAATTTGTGTATTTTTGGCCAATAGAGACATGGCATGAAGAATACTCTGATTACTTGCCTTCTGCCTGGTCTGTTGTATACATTTCCCCAGATGGGCTTTTTCCATCCAGGGCTGGTGATTGGATGCTTACGCCACAGGCTCAGTGATCAGATTTCCTGCCACTGAAAGGAAAGAAAGAAAGAAGGAAGGCAGGAAGGCAAGAAAGAAAGAAAGAAGGAAAGAAAAAGAGAGGGGGGGAAGGAAGAAAGGAAGGAAGGAAGTTGTTAGTTGGGACCATCTCCTGAGTTCGCTGTTACCACTTTTTTGTTTATAAAAGTAACACAATGACATATAGGGCACATCAACAGACACACCCACATGTGCAAGGAAAGTTTATTTCTGGTGAAAATAATCGTACTAGATTGTTCATTTAAGTCATGCTTATTAGGATCCACCTTTGTTTGGCAGCACACTGTATTTAGTTTGAGGAAACGTGCTGTTGAAATTTTCAGTCTTAGCTGTCATGTCGTTGCTCTGGGAAGGACACATGGAGAGACCCACAGATGCTCCCATACTTCTTGCTTCCTTCCCATCTTCCAGGCAATTGAGGATCCAGCTCCCTTTTGATTTAAGTGTAACTTCTAAACTCGAACTGCCTCCTTGTGTTGGAGGATCTGTTTAGAATCCATACCTCCAACTCTTTGCATTTCAGGAGCATTTTCCTTTCCCCAGGGTGTTTTTTGGATCACTCGCTCAAAGGTAGCCATTAGTCAGCCATTTTGAAATTTTACCTTGCTGTTACACTGTAGTAGGAATACCACACTTCTAGTGCTTTCCACAAATGTCACTGCAATACCCAAAATGCTCTCTAAAGTTTATTGAGACCCCCGGGGTCAGAAATAGGAGCTCAGGTTTTTGTTGGGCTTGACCTATTGACCTGGGAGAGCAGCTGGTGCAGTTCCTGCAGCTGCCCTCAGCTTGCCGAGCCTTTTACCCGGAGGAGCTCCCCTGACGGACTTCTCTGGGAGGAGGGCTGTTCTTGAATGGCTTTCTCTCTGAGGGCCCTAGGAGGCCCTGCAGAGAAAACAATGATAAGGAGAAGGCAAACAGAGCTGAAGGATTAGTTCACAAGAACAACACCTTCCACAGCAATGAGGAAATCTGCTCTGAAGTGAAGTGAACCCCTGAACTTTATCAGTTCTACCACCATTGGAGGCACAGCTCCCTAGCCACAAGGCAAACTCTTCTGGTTTGTGGAGATTCTGCTTTCCAGGAGGCGGTGCTGCAGCAAGAGAGGTCAGTGCATTTGGGTGGGGCTGACTGTGGGCCTCTGTCAGGGGTTGCCCAGTGCATGCTGGTGTCCAGTGATTCACAATCCTGCCTGCCCCATCCTCTGAGTTCTAGTCAAATGTCCACCAAAGCACTTATTTACTAATCCCACGATGCTGAGTTAATCTGATTCCCTTGACTAGAGAGGTCCTCAAAGATAAGGACCTCCTCCTATTTGTCCCTGAATCCCCAGGGCCTAGCCTAATGCAGGGCCCAATAAACATGGACTAAATGCTGCCATGCACTCTGTGCCCACTGCCATCCCAGGACTCCCGTTCAGTGTTGTTAATTCTCCTTCCTTCTCTGCCTCCCCTGCTCTGGGAGAGCTCAGGAGGCCGAGGACCATTTCTTAATGCTTTTGTGTCCCCAGAAGCTGGAGGAGGGCCTAGGGCTCGGGGAGCCATCATCGGTGCGCGCAGAGCACACGTGAGACCTGGATTGAGTGGGATGACAGCCCTGGCTCTTTCACCCCACTGCTGGCATCTGAAGGGCGTCCTCACACCTTGCTGGGCCTGTGAAATCTGTATTGTTTTAAAACCTGTATTGTTTTAAAAGATTCTATAACAAGTTGGAATTCAGGCAGCTATTACAGATATCCCTGGTGGGGTGAACTGAAGAAATATTAATAGTTAAAAGTTAGAAGTCCTGGGTTCTAGCTCTTCACTAATGTGCCCTTGGGTAAGGCATAGAACGTGGTGACGATAATAGCCATGACATCCACTTCATAGAGTTTTAATTTGTTATATTTTTAGTGACTACTAAAGAAATATAAAAGTAATAGATACTTATGGTAAGAAGCAATACGTTATATAGTGTGGGTTTTCTTATTAAAAATCTTCCACTGGCCCATGTCTTCTGCTCCTTGGATTTCCCATCAGGTTGAAAAGGGAGACTGTGGCCCTGACTGACTGTCTCTGGAGGAAGACCTTCCGCCTGTACCTGCCCTCTACCAGTCCCTGCTGTTCAAACTGGTTCTTGAAGTCTTACCTTTCCCAGCTGTAGTTTCAAGAAGGTTCTTTCCCTTATAGCCGCGCTAGGAGGGAGCCCGTCCTTTGCCTAGAATTCAAGGTGGAGGGGGCTTCAGAGAGCCGGCAGGGAGGGGCGGCTCTGCGCCTTCTCAGCGCTCCCTGGCAGGAGGCCTGTGATGGGACATCCCAGGGACCCCGGGTGTGTGTTTGTTTATTCTCGGTCTCCAGGCTTCAGTGGGGGTTATTATCTCATTGTTTCCTGTTGGCTTCCCTTGGCCTCACTTCGGTTCGGCCTGATGCCCCCTGCAATGTCCTGAAAACATTTGCTCCACCCGACAGGGCCCTCCTTCTCCGTTTTAGTGAAACAGGACCTGCCGGGACACAAGGGCTTGAGGGCTTTGGACCTTCTCAGCAGCGTCAAATGTAGATTTTGAATGTCAATCTTGCTGTGGCTTCCTCCCTGACTTCGCTTTCCTGAGACTCTGTGCTCTTCGGCTAAGAGCTGAGCGCCAGCTGGTTGCCTTCGCAGTGGTTGTCTGGAAATTCGAAGTCAGCTGTGATGTGTGGCCCTTGTAATGAACAGAGTCCAGAAACCCAGCTTTGCACCCCCTGTCGCTGTGGGGAAGTGTTGCAGGTGGATTGCACAGGGATTCAGGAGAATCTTGAATTCCGCTTGGAGAGGGTCCCGTTTAGGATGTTAATCTGCATTTCCTGTCCTGGAAGGCCAAGCGCAGAGGCTTAGAAAACAGCCTGTGTTTAGCCTTGAATGCCAAACAAGCCTTTCCCGCAGCTGCCTCCCACAGCATCCTGAGAATTGACTATTAAATGGGATCACTCAGACGGTATTCCCCAATTTTTGGGGGTCACAGGCCCCCTTTGGGAAATGGGTGAAAGCTACGGGTCAGGTTCCCAGGAACAGGCATCAACATGCTCAACACTTCGCACTAGAGCCTTATTTCCAGCTCAAAGAGGCCCACTGGCCCGAAGTCTCTAGGACCATCACAGTTTACACGCAAAATGGATCACGCGGGTCATTTCCTGGCCTTCGACACACTATCTGGCCTCCTGTGGGCTGTGTTTGTGCACTTTGAGCAGTCTTGGTTCAACCCCAAAGCCAAATGCTTGTCAGATGCAGGAAGCACCGGTCACTCTGCACTGAGGAAAACTTAATATGGCTATAAACATTTTATATGGGTTTTTACCACTATTATTTAATTAAGTCTCACATTGCTGTGCACCAGGAGAGCTGTGCTGTGCAGCTGGGTGACAGATGGACAGGCCAGGAACAGGAAGGGACCATTAGGAGTTTGGTGTGTTTGAAAGAGTGCCAGCTTTGAAATCAGACAGAGCAGGGCTTGACTCATGGCTCTGTCCAGTAAGTGACCTGACCTCTCAGGAACCTTACTTTCCTCATCTGCAGAATGGGCTTAGCACAGTATGAATTGCAGCAAGATGAAGATTCATTACTTGATGTGTGCAGAGTACTTTCCAGGAGTGCACCAGTGTTTATGTTAGAACGCCCAGCTTGTGTTGGGCCTGTGGCTCGTGGGACGTGTGCTACCCTGGCTGTGGTGTCAGTCCTGGTGCCCATGCTTTGTGCACGTCATTTGCAGGTTTATTCTACCTTACTTGAGTCTCCTAGTTTCGTGTTCAAGGTTTGGCAATCCTGAGAAAGTGCTGGTCTTCCTACACAGAGAGGATTGTGTGGATTTGCTGGGGGCATGTAGGTCAGTAGACAACAGATGTGGGGCGTGGGTTTATTCCCTATTTCTTTCCTGGAGGTGGCCATGGTCAGGATCCCCTGTCCCAGAGAAGTAGTTGGCTGCACTGAAAAGTTTGGTATGATGGGAACTAGTGAAACCAACAGACCTGTGCAAGGATTAAGCCCTGGCTTTGCTATTTTCATGTGTTCACCAACCGAGCTCAGGGTATAAAGACACCATTCAGGAAGTTCCATTTTGAAGTACTTCCTCCGGTTCTTTGGACTCAGAAACAAAGGCTAAGGGAAACTCAGGAGGGAAAATTAAATTCATTAAACAGATACATTAAAGGGTTTTGATTATCTGTTTATTTATCTATCTGCTATAGACAATAATATAGGCTCTCTGTATCTAGAAGGATGTTCATTTATATACATCCCTTACCATGGAGAGAAAAATCACTCTTCGTTTCTCTATTAAGATTTGAAGCTCCTTAGTCTCCATCCATCTATTTGTTCATTTGTTAATCATCTGTCCATCCATCCATCCATCCATCCCGACTATATCCCAGGTACTGTGAGGACTAAAAGTTGTAAGTACTACAAGTTGTCTTTTGTATGGAGCCATGTTAAGGTAATGCTTAAGTCCTTAGATTTTGGAGTCCAACAGCCTTGGGTTCATAGTCCTGCTCTTCATTCACTAACTGAGGAAACTTCCTTAGATTCAATATTATTTAACTGGCAAAAACTCAATGTACTTGCACGTTTCAGGCATACGCTCTGTGCATGCGTGTGTGCGTTCATGCTTTGTGAGCCTGTGTGTGTACATGCATAAATCAAGGAATGCATGCATACTCCATGGGAAAAACTTGCCCTGTGTGCTTTCTGGTGACAAATTCTCTATTCAGATTCTCAAGTGGAAATTTTAGAAGGTATTGTCTTTCTCCCCAACACCAGTTTTATAATACATAAGGCCTTTGGGAATATATATTTCAGATGTGTGTTTTATATGGTGTTTGCTATTAGTAGTTCCTTATGTGAAGTGGATGCCATTTTTTGTAAAGAATCTCATCTTTTGTGCCTGGAATGTCAATGATTATTGCTAATAACAATTTATTGCACTTAGTTATTAGCTGAGTATTCCTTCCTGGTATCCTTAGTTCTCATATATCCTTATTCCTATCGTGGTGTTATTCGGACTCCCCACATGCATCTTATAAAGCCATTTAAAACAACCTTGCTAGTCAGGCAAATGGGAAAAGGAAGATTTGACTTTTAGGAAGTATAGAGAAATTTTAATGTCTCCATAAAAGGGACTCTGGGGGAGGCTCTGTCTTTAGTTGGAAACAGTTTGGTCCCGGCATAATCCCTGCTGGAGGGAAGATCCCAACTCGGACCTCAAACACTGCATTTCCCATTTATCCTCACTCACCACGTTGGTTCTGGCAGGTACTTTATCTCAAGTGTCTTTGCATCAAATCCTAAAGGCATATCTAGAAGATTATTTAATAACATCTGGAAGCACAGACAAGAGAGATGATGAAGGAAGCAAAGCAAACCAAGTAAACTGAACAAGTCTGGGACATGACATCCCAGACCACGACTAGGAGCGGATAACGGTGCTGTCAGCCAACTGCCGGGAAAGGGATTAGGAAAAATAAGCTAGAAACAGACCACCCAGGCTGAGCTGTTCATTCTTGTTTTACAATTTAAAGTGTAAAGGAAATCCAAATTAATTTCTCGGGAGAGCATCAACTCCTTTGTGTCAGGGAACAAACAGTGGGTCAGAAATGTCATATGAAACCCAATAGCAATGACTCGATTCTGCATCGAGATTCACAGCATGGGAATGCAACTTCCCTGGCTCCACGGCATGTTGATGGGAGGCAGAGCCAAAGACCAGGGAGCCTGGGGGTGGCATCTATTGAAATCTGTCTTTCAGGCCTCACTGATCAAAGTAGCCCGGCTGTGTCCATTTAAGTCATGGATGAGGGGGGGAAGGGCCAGATTTCAGGCTGAGGGAAACATAGCTGCATCTGCAGGAGTTTTGCTGACAACTTTGCATGACAATTCCTCTGGTATTCAATGTGTAGGTGAAGCTAAAGAGGATATCAGGAAAGTGTGCAAGATGCCTCGTGCAAGAATGTGCACAGCGGCACTGTTTTGTAATAACAAAAACATTGGAATTAAATGTCCATCAAGAAGAGACTGGATAAATGAATTGGGGTGAAGTGATGCAATGGAATAATAGTAATGACAATGGAGTAAACTAGAGCTCCAACTATTAACATGGATGACTTTTCAACTACACAGTGCTGAGCAAAAAAGCAAACTGAGGAAGGTGGGTAGTAGGCACACAGGTGTTTTGTTATATCGCTCTTCGTAGTTGTTTTGTAAGTCCGAAATATTTCACGAGAACTATTCCACGCCCCACCCCATATACACAGAATGTGTTCAAAATCAAGGGGGGAGTGCTGCTCAGGAAGGAAAGTGAGTATCGGAGCGTTACAGAGAGAGATAAAGTGATGTCGCGTCTTGCAAGAGTAGGTCCTTACTATTATTACATATTTGCTGAAATTAATGACGGCTGGAAAGGAAAGTAAACAGACTCAGAGAGTAACAGGGAAGGTGAACGAGATCAAAAGGCTCTGGGGAGAAGAAAGGTTGGAGCCAGTGATGTGTGGAAAATAGCAGCACACGCAACCAAGCAGAGCAAGAGGATCGGAGAGTTGGATGGATGCTGAAAACCAGCCAAATGCTCCACCTCCTCAGCTCCGGAGGTGGGAAAGAGTTTTCACTGTGTTGGGAATTCTTGCTGCCAGAAGGTCATCCTCTTGGTGCTGCCATCATAATGCCTTAAATGGCTTCTTTAAAAAATTGTTCTTTCAAAGAGAAAGGCAGAAAGAAAATGCTCTTGAGTTTGTCCCTACAAGAAAGTTATCAAAAGATGATGATCAGGCTGGGCAAGGTGGCTCACGCCGGTAATCCTAACATTTTGGGAGGCCAAGGCAGGAAGATTGCTTGGGCTCAGGAGTTTGAGACCAGCCTGAGCAAGAGCGAGACCCTGTCTCTACTAAAAATAGAAAGAAATTGGCTGGACAACTAAAAATATATAGAAAAGAATTAGCCAGGCATGGTGGCTCATGTCTGTAATCCCAGCTACTTAGGAGACCGAGGCAGGAAGATCTTCTGAGCCCAGGAGTTTGAGGTTGCTGTGAGCTAGGCTGATGCCATGGCACTCTAGCCCGGGCAACAGAGTGAGACTCTGTCTCCAACAACAACAACAAAAAAATCAGCGTTCTTTTTTTTTTTTTTGAGCTAAAAGAGGTCCTTTAGTCATTTTTCATAGAGTTCATTGTATGATTTTTATTCTGTTTTCTGTATTTTTCCTATGATGTACAAGGTGACATACAGTTTTGATAAGAACGTAGTCAGCATTCTGATTCATGATTAATGACTGGCACACAATAGGTTTTGGAATTGCGCCGTATGTCTTCAGTATTATTATTTCTTTGCTTGGGTGATTTATTCTCTTGGACTCTGAGAATAGAAGTGGGGCTGTTAGAGCTAGCAGGCAGGCAATGTTCATTTTTTCACCTTGCCTAAAACCAGTAACTCCACAAAGTACACTGCGCCCCGAGCTCCTTTGATGTTGCTCAGTAGACGCCACGAATGTATCAGACAAATTCATTTTTAACTGCTCACTGAGGGCTTTGTGATTATCATCTAGTCGTTGTTCTAACCATTTGGACCGATTTTACTGAACAATGTTGAATTAATCAGGCGGAACAGAGCCTGGCTCTCCTCGTTCCTTTTGTCAGGATGGACTGAGCCCTGGACTCACAGAATGTAGAATTCTCAGGCTTAGGAGGTTTCTGCCTGTGCTTTATTTTGTTGTTTTATTTCATTAAAAAAATTAATTTTAGTTTGTCCTCCTCCTCCTCCATGGTTCAAACTATTAAAGGTAGTTTTGAGGAAGGAAATGCAAACTAACAAGAAATCGTTTTGCCTGCCTATGGCCCAGGCCCTTTTGCTTTCTAGGTTAAAAAGACTATTTGGGGGAAATGAAGTTCTGTCTCCCTGATGACATTGTTTAGTTTTGCATCCTATTTTAGTTGGAGGGTGAAATGAACCAGATCTGTTTCTAGCCACTCTGACTCTTTGATTCCAGATTGAGGCATCCTCAGCAGGGTTTTGTATCCTGCTGGAACACAGGCTATTTTAAGAAATCTCTGTTGGATTGAGAAAAAGCATGTAGTATAATTATGGTGACCAAACCATGTGTCCCAAATTTTCCAGGATGTTCTCCCATTTCTCGTAGTTTCAGTCTTCTCAGCAAAGGTGGTTCATTTTTGTGTGTGCATCAACAGAGTCTGATAAAGGGTATATTTGTGTGTGTGAGTGTGTGAAATATACATATAGATGTACATATGCACACACATACATTTTTTTGGTTTTAAAATGATTAAAAAGTTCAGTCTTTATTTTGCTTTATTTTAACTTTATAACTTTTTATTTTGATTTAGATGCAGTTGTAAGAAAAAATACAGAAAGAGCCCACGTACCATTTATTTGTAACATCTTGTATAACTACAGTACAGTATCACAACCGGAAAATTAACAGTGATACAATTCATTGATGTTATTCAAATTTTACCAGTTTTCTTATTTTGTCAGTAATGTTTATTAAATGACAGTGTAAATAAATAATGTATTTTTAACTTCTCTGAGCCTTGATTTATTCATTTGTAAAATGGTATATTACTATATACCAGCTAGTGTTTTTATTTTTTTGCAATTTATTTATTTCTTTTCTTTTTTTTTTTAATTTCAGAATATTATGGGGGTACAAACATTTTGGTTACATATAATGCCTTTGCCTCACCCAAGCCAGAGCTACAAGTGTGCCCATCCCTCAGACAGTGCATTCTGCACCCATTAGTTATGAGTTTACCCATCCCCACAGCCCCCTTCCACCTGCCTGGCACCCAATGAATATTACTTCCATGTGAGCACCTAAGTGTTGATTAATAAGTACCAATTTGATGGCGAGTACATGGTGGTGCTTGTTTTTCCATTCCTGTGATACTTCACTTCAAAGGATGGGCTCTAGCTCCACCCAGGATAATATAAGAGGTGCTAGTTCGGCATTGTTTTTTATGGCTGAGTAGTACTCCATGGTATACATATACCACATTCATTAATCCACTCATATATTGATGGGCACTTGGGTTGTTTCCACATCTTTGCAATTGTGAATTGTGCTGCCATAAACATTCGAATGCAGATGTCTTTATTGTAAAATGTCTTTTGGGCAGATGACTAGTAGTGGGATTGCTGGATCAAATGGTATTTCTGTTTTTAGTTCTTTGAGATACCTCCAAATTCCTTTCCACAGATGTTGCACTAATTTGCAGTCCCACCAGCAGTGTAAGAGTGTTCCTATCTCTCTATATCCACACCAGCATTTGTTGTTTTGGGACTTTTCAATAAAAGCCATTCTCACTGGACATGAAGTCTTCTTTAGGATCTTGTGGCTTCAGGATATGTGGTCTAGTAAGTATCGCAGAAATAGCTATGAAGGTCCTAACTAGCTGAGTTACCTCGAGCAAGTCACTATACGTCTCTGGCTCTCATCAGCTCCTTAGCGTCCTGGCACACGGCAGGACCTTAGTAACTGTCCTGGTGAAAGCCAAATGCCAGGCCCTTTCAGAATTCTCAGTCTTGGTCCTGACTTCTTCCTCCATGTAGAATGTCTGTGGCCTCACCCATTGTACTATACAGTGACAGGCAGATATACAATAAAAAAACAAACAAACAAACAAAAAAAACAGGTAGGAAATACACTTAAAAGAAGAGATAATGGGTGATAATAAAAAAATGTATTCTTTATACTTTTTAATATTTTCCATTTTAAAAATCATGAATAGGTATGAATTAGAAAATGAGAAAAGTTAAAAAAAGTGTTTTTTTTTTTTTTTAGCACTTGTGCTTGGGTTCAGAGAGGATGTGAGAAGCGTGCTGTACAGTGTCCCTCCTGAAGGCCATTGCAGCCTCCTCTGCCTCAGCTTCCAACATGTAAGAGCCTGGGCCACACCGATATGAGAGGCCGCCACGTGGGTTATCGAGCTGGGGACTGGGTCTACTGTGGGCTGTCCCTTTTTAGGGATTGATTTGAGCCGTGTTCTGGCACCCAAGCACTCACTGACAGTTACATGGAATGTGTCCTATACTAAATGTCCCGGCAGCTGGAAGGCACTCAGTTATCTCGACTGTGCCTCATTGGGGCCACCTTTCAGCCTGTGCTAGGTGTGAAAGTGACTCAAAGGGGACAGGCTGTGTGTGCTTTGTGCCCTCTAGGAGTTTGCCACCTAACTGGGCTAGTAATGTGTGTGCATTCAAAGCTAACCACCATCACAAGCCAGTACTTAGGCTTTAAGTGATTGGTAAAGAAGACCAAGTGGGCCACAGGAGTTTCTAGGAGGGACAGAGAGTGGGAAGGCTGTGTTAGAAGGTGGTGTTTTGAGATGGGCCTTGACTGAGCACCTCCAGCGGTGGAGAAGATGAGGCAGGCCTTCCCGGGAATTAAACAGCTTGCAGAAAGGTGTGGCAGTGGGAGTAGGTTTGGCTTGCGTGTGGCGGGAAGTGAGAGACGGTAAGCGAGGAGAATGTGCAGCCTGCAGGGGAAGGTGAATGGAGAGGTGGGGATGGGCCAGGTCTGGCACGGCTGTGAGAACAGGACAAAGGTGGAGCCTTGGACTTGGAGGCGGTGGGGGAGCCGTCATGTGGCTCTCAGGGGAGGAGGGGCCGTGATGCAACTGCCCCGGGTCGCACATTCCTCCCAGGTATTGGAATGTGTCGTGAAGATAGTTAAGAACATGGGCTCAGGGTGATGCCACCTGCATTCGATTCCTCGTTCCAAGTTGTGTTACCTGTTTGAGACTCAATTTCCCCATCTGGAAAATGGTGATCGTGATAGCCCCTTCTCACAAACTTGTTCTGAGGACAAAAGAGATAATCCACATAAAGTGTTTAGTACAATGTCTGGCACATTGCATAAGCCTAATAAATAGCTGTTACATGCAAATTAATACGAGAACTTATTTCATTAGTACGGTAAAAATGGCAGTAATTTCGAAAAGCCAAATATTAAAGACAACTGGAAATTATTCCATTAAGGGGTGAACTTGAGAAGGCTTTAGGGACATGGGAGATCTTTTTTGGAAAGTCCCAATCCTATCCCACGATTTGGCTCTACTGACTGTCACTTAGCTTTTATGAAATATTTACGTTGGCAGGTTACTCAACTATAATTTTTGTTCATTATCCCTCTAAGCTCGGTGAGGAAGGTTAGTCTGTTTATCTTATATTGCAGAAGACACACGTAGATATAAACACGCTGACATTTAGTTACAACATCTCTTCGGTTAGCATTTGCCACAACTATCAGCCAAGCTTCTTTGGGGTTGGCGACAAGGAGGCATGTGAGTGATGGCAGTCAGCAATTTTGTACTGGAAGATGAAGGTGGCAGAAAATTTGAAGGACCAGGGTGATTTCTGCTCAGCCAGACTGAAAACTCAGCTCTTGAAAGTCCTTGAAGAAGATTAGGAATGACCAGAATGCCTAAAACAGGACTGGCAAAGGGAATCAAATCCTTGCACTCTTCAGAATGTCAGTCATTGCTTTGGATGCTGTAGTCTAAATTATCCCTAATTGAAATTAATTAACTTTGGGAGGCCTACTATTTGAGTGCCATTATCAGTGGACTTTTTAGTGGAGAATTATATTCCAAGCCAAAGTTCAACATCCCCAAACTTGGCTGCCACTTGACGTTCGTTATGTGCCGACCTACGTGACTCTTTTTAGTTGACAACAATGGCGAGCTGAGAAGGTCCCCCAGGGGATGTGACTCAGGGTGAGTCAGGTGCATACGGGGCCTTGGTCCAGCCCTATTGTATTTTGTCGTAACTTTTCACTGCACTCCAGCTGGAATATCAGAGGAAATAAATTGGACACGATGGAATGAGAGGTCATTTGATACCAGTGCTCTTGTGGGACGTCGGCAGTGCCGGCTACCACTGCAATGGCTGGCCTGGTGTACGTGTGCTGGCTAACCAGACAGACAGTGGTGGCAGTGCCCAGCGGCCCAGGCAGACTGTGCTCTGGAGTCACGGGAGGGGGTCTGGAGGAGCAAGATGAGGACACCAAACACATCTCAGGGCACAGCCTTAAGAACATTAGGTGCCTCCTAGGTCCTTCCCATCCATGCTGGCGAATCCTTTCCACATCCCCACATGCAGGGTTACTGTTCCACACAGGCCTGGTGCCTGCACTGAGCCTCAAACCCCAGGCCATGGTGCTGAACCCCTGTGTCTTCTTCACTACCCCTCCGTGAGGCTTTCTACTCCCATTGGAGAAGAGTGACTCCCTCTCCTTTTGGAAGGAAACATGCTGCACCCCAGGCCGGGCCCTTTGCATTTGGCCTCAGAGATGTGCAGTGTTTGTTTGTTCTTTACCCTGCTGCATCCATCCCCTTCCTCTAGAAGCAGCATTCTGCTTTTCCTTTGGGTCAGCAGCCCTCCCTCTGTCTCAGCCCATGCGGGCTAGATGGAGAGGACCCCAACCCCTGAAGCTCTGGTACATATGTGACCTGGGCCTGGCCAATTGGCATGACAGTGCTTGTTGCAGAGACGGACATGTATAAATCAAGCTGGACTGATGAATATTAGCTCTGGGGGTTTTAATGTAACTGTTGGCAAAGAGGTGCTTTCTTTCCCCTGGAGTTGCTTACTTGGTAGCTTATAAAGTTGGAACTGCTAGTAGATATCTAAGAGAACAGGTAAGAAGAACTTGCACAGAGAATAAAGTAAAACCAAGAGATAGAGAGAGAAGTCCCTGAAGACATCATTTGAAGTATCTGGGTCCAACTGTACCTGAAGCCATTATATGATTTTTTTAAAAAAAATGACATGGGGCAAATAAATTATCTTTTTTGTTTGAACCATTTTGAAGTAGTGTTTTTGTCACTTGCAGCCTAAATAATTTTGGATAATAAAAAATTCATCAAAAAGTTGTACAATTACATTTAGGAACTTGTATTTTCCTGAGTTGTATGCCCTTCGCATATTGTCTCTGGTACCAGTAGCCTGCTACCCATCCAGGGACCACAGAAATCCTGGGTGGCAGAGATGGGCAATACTTCCACATCTCTAATACCTGTGGCTTTTGGCCACTTGGACTTAGAGAAGAGAGTCAGAGGGAATGTTTAGTAGAAGAGCTTTTCTGAACCAAGATTTTCTAGATAACTTACATTTTTCTTATTTGTATTCTGTAATATTGAAAAAATCCCTTTGGGCTATATGAAAAAAAAATGTAGAAGTTATCTGCTGTAATGAAAAGTCAAGTGTATCCTGAGTGCTGCTTTCAGGGATCTGAATCATTTCAGTGAATATTACAGAGTTCTGGAATCAACATTTTAGCACTTGCCTGGACCCTAGAGTACCCCTAATTGAAGCACCTCATTTCAGAGGAGAACAGATTCAGAAAGACAAAGGAGCTTTCTGAAGGCTCATGGCCAATATAGCTGTGGACTGCTCTCCATACAAACTGAGAGGAGAGGAGAGACAGTCCCTCTGAATACCTCCTAAAATCCAGAGACTAGACCCTTATTAGGATTCTTTGGTTGCAAGTGACAGACTCCCAGCTGAAACCACCAAAAGAGGACATTATTGGTCTCACAGCTGAAAAAGCCCAGTAGTGTGGGCTTCAGGTGAGGGCAGATCCAGGACTTCATAATTACATCATAAAGACAACATCTCTTTTTCCCCCCTCTGTTCCCTTCTGTATTAACTTTGCTGCTTTCCTTTGTGTTGGTTTTAACTCTCCAGCAGTTTCCATCCACATGGTGGCTTCTGGCAGTATAAGATTTTGTCCTACCAGATTAGTAATTCTGGTTGATAAAGAGCTTGTATTTCCCAGTAGTTCCACCAGAATCCCAGGGCTCATGTTCATGGGCTAAAAGAGGGTAACTCCCAAATCAGTTGGCGTGGCTGGGGGAGGGCAGTGCTGTTAACATCACGGGCCCACACGAGCCAGCTGACTGGGGACGTGACAATGGGCAAAGGGTGGGCAAGGGGAACGTGCTGTTACCTGGAGGAGGAATAGTTGCCAGAAATAATAGATGCCCACTACTCCTAGCTTGGGCAAGAAGGAGGTGTGGGGGAGGCCAGAACTCTTATTTCAGGAGCTAAGTCCCAGGGCTTAGTAATGGTGTTTGGCCTTGGGCCTGCAAGTGACACTTTCATCCCAGCCACATAACCTCTGAGGTTTTACTCAACTGCGGAGGAGAAGAGGTTTTCAGGAGAGGGATCAGTCTGGTCTTTTTGGCCTTGCCTCTGATAAATATCTCCATCTTGGCTACGCCTCCTCCGTGTTCTGGCCATGATAGGGCACTCTGCCAAGCATATCTCAGACAAATATCTGTATTGTTTGTGGTGTGATTGTGACTTCCTGTCTTCCAATTTAGTTTTCTGCTTTGCTTTTCACTGTCTGGGTCATTTGATACTACATCTGGTGCTTCCTGTTTTTTAAGACTTCGACTCTAGTCACCCGACTGTAGAAACCAGGGGTCAACTTCTTCCTAAGTGATGCCGGCTTTAGTCACTTGTTTTGGTATACTAATTGAGATTTGCGTAAGGAAAGCTGTCAGGTGTCTGCTGGTTTTCTCAGCCTCAGACACTTCTCTATTTATGAGTTTTTGTTTTTCAGACATTGGGACTTTCTCCCCGTCGTGTGGATGTGGTGGGCCTGGGTGAGCACCGTCCCCCACCCCCAACGATGCAACAGTGGTTCTCCCTCCCTTAATGGGAGCTCCTGATTCCCATGGGTCTGGCTCTGGAAGGAGGCTGCTGGGGCATGGCAGGCTCAGCCGCTCTCCTGGAAGCTCACTGGGTGTCCTTTCCAGTCCTCGGGTTCACCTGTCTCCCTTTGTCTCCCCACTTCCAAGTGGTCAGCTCCAGGTAAACACCTTTGGTCGGGCCAGCAGAAAAGTTACTAAATGCAGCTTTTCTCATTAAAGAAAGAGGAACATTTCAGTTTCTAAATTTGCACTTCGTTTTAACTTTCTTTCCACAGCATGGCCTGACTTTAGAGGAAGGGGATAAAGCCCTGAGACATTTATACCAATAATTAGAACATTTATGATGTCACTTACACAGCCTCCTGGCCTCTGAGCAGGGAAGCTTTGCTGGCCTGAGCGGTTCCAGACTTGCCTTGTGTTTTAGTCAAGGTAGAGAGATGGATTCAGGGAATTGTCTAAGATAACAGAGGGGAGGGGAGAGTTGTCCTACCTAAAGGCAATGGCAGCTTTTGGGGTGGGGCGGGGGGAATCTAAAAACATTGAAACAAACACTTGAGCCTTGACATTCTGCTCCTTCTCCACGTGGAACCTTCTCTGAACAAAAGGAATGGGTAGGCATGGCAGTTGTGAAGAACAGAGCGTCACCGTGGCATGTTCCTCTGGCTCCACAAAGGCTCAGATCCCAGAGAAAGGCCTCCAGTTGCTTCACTTCCCAGGGGCATGAGAGGCGGAGGCCAAATATTCCTTTATTCTACTTTCGCCTCAAGCCACGGGACCGCTGGGGCTATGAAAGTGTCTGGGCCTCCGGTGTTTCTGCCGCCACTGGCACTCGAGTGAGGAAAACCCCTCTCGTCTCTCAGTTCTCTCTGCACTTGTCTCTCATCTGGTGATGGAGGGGTGTGCTGGAAGTCCACTGGCCAGCTGTGTAAATCCACGTGTGTGTGAATGCATGTGATGTACATGCTCAACAACACACTGAACTCAGCTCTGTATTCCTCTATGAAACTAAGTACCTACATCACCCGTTGAAAGGGAGGCGGTACTGCTCAGGGTTGTGACTTAAAACAAGAAAATACCCAACAAAATCCCAAACCAAAAAAAACTCCCGTGTTTCTGTGTAATGCTTTCAATGACCTCATTTCTCTCCTGAGGTCAGGAAGGCAGGCGGCACTGATGGATGGGAGGAGGTTTCAGATGGGAAAAGAGAAGGGACCCATCCAACCTTATTTGGAAGTCAGTGGGCTTCCAAATCCAGCTTGGGTCTAGAATGCTTGCATTCCATTTTTTTTTTTTTTAATTTCAGGATATTATGGGCGTACAAACGTTTTGGTTACATGATTTGCTTTTGTACAGTTTGAGTCAAAGCTATCAGGGTGTCCATCACCATATAGTGTACATTGTACTCATTAGGTGTGAATTTACCCAAAGAATCCAAACCAAACAAACATGTAAACAAACAACAGCAGACAACCTTTCACCCAGACAGACACAGAAATCAGATGTGACGGAGTTGGTGGGGAAACCATCCACAGCAGATGGGGCTGTCACAAAGTTACCAGTGCCACCAGAAAGGGGAAGATGCCTGGGGTGAAACAGGATGTTTCTAGAGCACCCCCCCGCCCAGTCCCTGCCTCCACGTGGGAAGGTGTCCTTCTACACCCTGTCCCTGAAGCTCCGGCAGAGGTCAACCAGGGGCTTTAGGTGTTTCTTCAGTGGCCTATGGAGAGGGTAGCAGCTCACCCTAGGCGGACCCTGCCTCCGTCCCCTCTTCTTCCTCCTTCCCACCCCCACCGGGTCTGGTTCCAGTCCCAGTGAGGATGTCTCCTGGGAAACTCCTCATTTGTCCAAGAAGTCTTATCTTTTGGATGTTCTTCTCAGTGGTCTCTCTGGCGGGAACACAGCAGAGTGGTTGAGGACCAGGAGACACAGCTTCGAACTCTTGGCTCAACCGTTTTTATGTACAGAACGACTTCAGGCTGGGCACTTAATCTTTTTAAGTCCCTCTAGGTTTATCTGTTAAGTGGGTGTTTTGTGTGGTTTTCTAAGAGTGCATTGTACATTGCCTGACGTCTAGTAAGTGCTCAATACAAGGAAGCTATTATTATTACAGTATCCTGCTGGATAAATACAGTCTAGTTTTCCTAATCCTCGATGAAATCCCAGTGAACTGCCACTTATTATTATTATTACTTTTATTATTATTTTTGAGACAGAGTCTTGCTCTGTTGCCCCGGCTAGAATGCAGTGGCGTCATCATAGCTCACAGTAACCTCCAATGCCTGGGCTCAAGCCATCCTCCTGCCTCCGCCTCCCGAGTAGCTGGGACTACAGGTGCGCACCGTGATGCCCGGCTAATTTTTGTGTTTTCAATAGAGACAGGGTCTTGCTCTTGCTCAGGCTCGTCTTGAACTCCTGAGCTCAAGGAGTCCTCCGCCTTGGCCTCCCAGAGTGCTAGGATTATAGGTGTGAACCACTGCACCTGGCCCACTTTTGATTATTATGGTAATCACAGATACTATGATTTTTAAATATCTTCCCTTTCAAAAATATATTTGCATATAGCTTAGTATTACAGTGAAGCATTTGGAGTAAGACGCCAGTCTGTGGGTTCCTGGTCTGGCTTTACCACTTACTGGCTTCACTGCTCTGTGTCTGTTTCTGCATCGGAAAGCTGGGGCTGAGAACAAACAGCTCCTTCAGGGTGTGCTGAACACGTGAGAATCATATGTGGGGCTCAAATAGTCGTTGTCGTTATTACATTTTATTGAGTCCCTGCTGTGTGCTCAGTGTTTTCATCTCTGATTTCTCATTTCGGCAACATAATAATCTTGAGGGGTAGGAATTATTATCATTTCCATTTTGCGTGTAGGGAACCGAGGCTCTGAGGGGTTAAGTCTGAAGTCGCGCAGCTGGTATTAATAGTAAGTGGTAGACACTACACCGGATTTAAATCCCAGCGTAGGAATCATCCTGCATCACTCCCCAGCCGAGCCCTGCACATTTTACTAGGGTCCCTCCCCTCTTTTTAGCTTTTGTATATTTCCAGGATTCCTTCTCTGGGTGTGCGGCTCTGTCCTTAGCCGGGATGTTCCAGGGCCGTCTGTCCTGACCCCTATCCCCTCTGTCTCTTTCCATGCCTGCCACCCACACCAGACTCTGGCATCCTTGAGGCTGGTGGCTGCGCCGGTCCCTGCTTCCCCAGGGCTGGTGGCTTGCCTGGGTCCCAGCACACCTCTACCCAGTGTGTGCAAATGTAGTAACCGATGGTGCAAGGCGGTGACAGTGGGGGTTTCGGGGTGCAGGGCACACTGTCTGCCTGCCTCTGTCTCTACTACCTGGCACAGACGGTCTGCCTGAGGTATCCTGAGATGTCTGTGGCCTATGGGCTCCACTGAGTCATGAGCTCTCTGTGTACACCGAGCTCGTCTGCCCCTACTGGTGCGATGGCACGATGGTGCGATGGCCTAGACCTGGCCCTAGCATGGGTCCCACATCCTGCTGCCATCCTGCGCCCTGTTGCATGGTGCTATTACCCCCAGCGATTCTAGGCCATGCCGATTCACCAGTCCTCTGTGTCCCCAGTGCTGACCACAGCCACACGCAAGCTTCCAAACATGCCTTCGAGCATGTAATCATCCACCCGTTGGCTCATTCGTTCATTGCCACGCTGGTCTAGCTCTGCAGATGCCTAGACAAATAAGGAACTCGCAGTTAAACATAGGGGTCTCCCACACCTGCATTTGCTTCAGAATCACCTAGGAAAGTTTTTGCAGGTACAGATTCCTGGGCTCCACCTCCAACCTGTAAAAGCAGAAGCTCTAGGAGTGGGTTTGTAGGAATCTGTTTATTTAAGATGCTCAGGGCAGGGCTCTGAGGCACAGCTGGTTTGGAGCCCCTCTAGTCTGGGAATTCCCTGTGTAGCAAATGCTCACAGAAACCAGGACAGGGGCTGCTGGGGGCATGTCACCTTGAGGCATTCTCTTCTTCCCAGGAGCTCCTGTGTAAAAACTGCCCCCAGACACTGCGCTCCCCGAGGACAGGGACAAAGTTGTTCCCCTACCTGTTGTGTCCCTGATGCCTACAGCAGGGCCTAGTATCTAGTAGGGGCCCAGAAAATATTTTTTGAATCAATGAATCAGGGAATGAATGGGTTTATTCCCCCATTCCCATTAGGTGTGTGGTGTGCTGGTCAGCTTGTTCTTTCACAGTACCGTGTGTGTATCTGTGTCTGTAGGAGGTCGACAGGGAGGCCCCCAGCTTTGTATCCAGTGGGCCCCCTCCAAGCCCTGGCCCGTGAGGAGAAATGGGGGCTAGAAGTGAGTCTGGGGCCCTATCCTGCAGGACAGCAGAGGGTGTTGGGGCAGGAGTGTGCCCAGCCTTCTGGGAAGTGTGGGGTTTGCCAAAGACAGACGTTGGCGTGGGCTGAGCCTCAAGCATGTGAGCGGTGGCTGACACAGGACAGTCATTCCAATGGCAGCTGACCTCCTGGCAGCATGAGCGAGGCCCTATGGATGGATCTTGGTCCTCCCCAGCTGGCCCACCGAGACCCTTGGAGAGAGGCCCATCCATCACGGGGGTCCCCTGGGAGGGCTGGGGGTGGCTTTCTGTGAGTCAGTTATGGGGCTCCATTTTCAGCACAGATCTT
>RJWJ010003635.1:0-48637 GCA_004363605.1 Indri indri
AGAGGTTGCACTAGTTTGCAGTCCCACCAGCAGTGTATGAGTGTTCCTATCTCTCCGCATCCACGCCAACATTTATTGTTTTGGGACTTTTTGATAAAGGCCAGTCTCACTGGAGAGAAGTGATATCTCATTGTGGTTTTGATTTGCATTTCCCTGATGATTAGAGATGTTGAACATTTTTTCATATGTTTTTTGGCCAGTATTCTGTCTTCTATAAAGTTAATTTTCTTTGAATGGACATAAATGGTAAATGTAATTACAATAACAATATTTTTCAAGTTTTTTCATGGAACATGGCAAGCCGATTTTGGAATTTATATGCACAAGTAAAGAGTAATGGCTAGCCCATATGCTCTGAAGGAGGAAAGACAAAAAGAGACTTGTCCCATTAGATATCAAAACTTATTGTAAAACTATAGTGACTAACTTATTAACAATGTGATATTGCACATTAATAAACAAATAGACCAAAGCAACAGAATGGAGAATTTAGAAATGAATTCACAGATATATGGAAACCTGAGTTATGACAGAGATGCTATTTGAGATCAATGAGGAAAAGAAGAACTATTCAATAAATGCACTATATACAAACAGCAAATTCAAAGAGGACTAAGACATAAAAAAGTCAAAACCATATAATCCCAAGAAAAGATGGTACGATGTATCCATGAACAAAATTTAAAATGCACAAACTCTGTATAAAAAAATTGAAGAATTCAACAACTTTAACATTAAAAACTCTTCTTTGTTAAACAAGCCCACCAAAAGAGTGTGAAATAATCAGCTATGGAGCAACAAATATAATTAAATCACATATTTATAAAAATAATATTTACACAGTTAAAATTTTTGCTTATCACTATTCCTACTTTGACTATTTAAAGAGCTCCAGTCAATTATTGAGAAAAAGAGCAACAACCCAGTAGAAAAATGGGCAAAAGACCCAAAAAAAGGAACTCCAAAGAAAAGGAAACACACATGGCCCATAAACACATGAAAAGAATCAGCTTCATCATTATTCGTAGACGTGCAAATACAACATCACAGTGAGATTTCAATTCGCATCTACCAGATTGAGGGGAAAAAGAACACTAACACATGTTAAGAGGATGTCGAGCAAGGGGAATTCTCATTCACATCTGGTGGGAGGTCAAATATGTACTACAACTTTGAAAGAGTTTGGTATACCTAGAAATTGGATTTTTATAGCTCATGCCCCAGCAATTCCACTTCTAGGTTTATACACTGAGCATCTTGAATATGTGCACCAGGAGAAAAATGCCTGAAAATTCATACCGGGGCTGTTTGCAGTAGTCCCAAAGTAGAAAAAAAGTCTACTGTCTATCCAAAGCAGAATGGAGAAATCCAAACGTCTATCAAGAGCAGAATAAATGAATTCATGCGATGGAATACTATGCAACAGTGAAAAATTGGTGAGCTACAGACACATGCATCATCCACATGGATGATTTCTTAAAACATAATTTTGAGCTAGAGGAGCAACTCCCAGGAAAATATAAGCACAAAATTCCATTTGCATAAACTCCCCCAAAAGTCAAAACAAAACTGTATTTTGTTTAGGGATATATACACATACGTATAAAGAAAAGCAGGGAATGATTAACACAAAATTCAGGACAGCAGTTACCTCTGATGAGGGGTGAGGGAAGCAGTCTTTGAGGTTTACTTGGGAAGATATAAGCTACAGGCTATGTTCCATTTCTAAAGCTGGGTGGTAGGTATGTAGATATTTAATTTCATTGTCATTCTTTAGAATACAGATGTATTTTAGACACTTTTGTATAAGCATGCTATACTCCACAATAAAAATAAATAAATCTATATTTACCATGGCCTGCCCACGTCCAGAGACCCCTCAAAATACCTTTACTCTTTGCCCCTGGACTGTTTTGGTGGGAAATGTTTCGAAAGCTCTGTCTTAAGCTTAATCGATGTGAATAATTAGTTTAAAGTTCTGGATGTACAAGACGATCGAAGGTGAGAGGTCACTGGCTGCCTGGGGTGAGTATGGAGGATCAGAGGACAGGAATGCAGTGCACGTCATTGTCAACGTGCTGCACACAGCTGGCAGTTTGGCCTCACGTGGCCTCTGCCTGCAGAATTGCCACAAGTTGGAAACCCCACAACGGTCATCACTTCCTCGGTGGCATTCATTGTTCATGTAAATTCTGAATAATGGAAGGCTGAATTCTAATTGAAAACTGTAAGGAAATGAAAAACAAAGACAGAGTCCTAGAAATGGAATGATAATGCTGGGGTTTTTCCCTGAACTTCTTCCCGTTCACGTGTGTCCATGTTCTTCTCAGTTGAGTATTTAGAAAGCACATCATATTTTAGTAAGTTTTTCTCCCCCTAAAAAGAACAGTTTGTTTTTATACTAAGAAGAATGACAGTTTTCTTTCCTTATCACATGAAAGCACCATCTAATCCCCAAAAGGCAGAGAGATCTTATTTAAGGATACACACGAGTATGTAAAAGGTATGTAAAGCAGAGCTGGGAATAAAGAATAAAGATTTAAAGAGAGCTGTTATCTCCAGCAAGGAGAAGGAAAAAGACGTGGTCACTGAGGTTTACTAGGTGAGGAGGGTGGTTCTAAAATACTAGCAATGTTCTATTTCTTAAGTGTTATTCTTTAACTGTATATAAACCTTTTACAGCCTCTTCTATACATATCATATATTTTGCAATACATTTTTATTTGTTTTATTTTACCCGAAGTTCTATGTAGGTGCCAAAAAAAAAAAAAAAAAGACAGAGATAAAGGGCCCTGAAAGAGCAGGGATCAAAACCAAGTAAGCCAGGATGAGAAAGATTTTTCATGCACATTTGTACACTTTTCAAGTTTCAACCTTTTAAATATGTAACTTTAAAAAGAGGTATTTTAAATGTCTTTCCCCTGGCCTGGAGAAAGAAAAGGATTTGCTGAGATGCTATAGGTCTAGTGAAGAGGGAGGGGATACTAGCTGAAAGGACATTGAGTTAGCAGCCCCGTTGGCCACAAGAAACAACTTGAGAAGGATTCCAAGAGCAGCATGTCAACAGGTGGAAAGCAACATTGAGTTAGCTGAATAGACACCTGGTAAAAGGGTGACTATATGTATCAGTTTGCCTACAATAGCCCCTACTGTCTTCCAGCCCAGAATAGTTATTAACAGACCTCCTTTCACTCTCAGAAGGGGCATAATTTAACAATAAACCATGTGGTCATCCTGTACCTAAGTAAAAGATAATAATGGCGCCATAGGAGCTGAAAGGCTCATCCAGGAAGACATTTTAAAAAGGGACAATCTGGAGCTTAGATGCTGTGGCTCTAATTGGCAAAGAAGAATGTAGAGAATTAAAAAAAAAAAAAATGAACTGTCATGGTGGGGGGGAGAGAAAAAAAGAAGAAGGAGGAGGAGGAAGAAGAGGACGAAGGGAAGAAGGATTATCTGTGTATTTGTTTAAATCTATACAAAAAAGAAATATAATGGGAGTAGATATTATTTCCTTGACCAATTTTTCTCCTGCTTTGAGCTTCTCAAGAGTATGCTTGGGCTTTCTTTCACTTTGATTTCCTTTTCATCTGAGATGGGTGAAGGATGCACGGGAACTGGAGTTATCCTAGTTGTTTCAGAGATTAGAGTTCATTTCACAGCCTTTGTCTTGCCCGTGGGGGAAAGGATGGAAGCTTCCTACCCTTTCACATCACAGAGCTGTGACCTGTAATTTTTGCTATTTCTCAATATGCATTCTTGTGGCTTTGTTAGTTAATGAGATGCTATAATTTATGAGCTTTCCTCTTTCGACCCTTTCAGTGGACTTTATCAGCATTCTCCAAAAGAAAAGAAACTATTTTGGGGGATGATGATCACATAAGGCTAAACTCAGACCATCCCACACATGTTGCAATTCTGCAAAGTGATCCTGTGAGGCTGTTTCTCCTACACGAGAAGAAGCTCAGAAGTCATTATTTTTATAAACATGAAAGAAGGAACAAGGTACAAAACTTTGGGATTTTTTAGTTTCCTTCAAAAATCTCAATTTGAGTATAACTCTATGGCGAATAATAGCTTATGGGAAAAGGGGGGAAGGATCGAAACTTAAACAGGGGAGCAAGAATTAAGCAGAATAGGAAGCAGATCCCACAGAAGCCAGAAAGCTACAAGTTACTATGGTGTTGGTTTCATTTTCTTCCTGCATATGTTCTTTCTAAACAGAGGCTGAATTGGGATGGGTAAGATAGGATTGGGATCGCAATTTCTTTGAGAATTTGTGGATGCAGCCTGGTAGGAAACTCTTAGGGAAAGAGGATTTAAATAAGAAGATTTCAATCAATATCCTTCAGGCAAACCCAGTCTCGAGTATTTCTTAGCCTTCAGAGGGCCCAGGAAAAATATGAACGGTAGAATCACTAGGAGATAAACAATTTAATTTGGCTCAAGAGAATAGGTAGAAAGAAAGGCCCAGATTCCTAGTTATAAAATCAGACACCCCTAGGAGAAAAGGAAAAAAAAAGAAATCTGCCTTTTGCTAATTTATTCAAGATAGTCAAGATGAATAACAACAATCACATCATGGTTTAGTTACAAGGAGACAACTTTATTTACTGGTCCCAGGTACTCTAAGCTCTGGGTACCAATTTCCTGGGTACAGGAGAATCACCCAGGATTATTCTAAAAAGTTGCATCATATCCAAGAAAGATCCTTGGCAGCAAAAAGACTCACACAACACAAGTTTAAACAGATGAACACCAACACTGATAGCTCAGTAAATATTATTAGCAATGTCTTAATTTTTCTTTAAGGCTGCCTTTTTTCTATATAGGCACTTCAATTCTTCCATTTAGTCTCTGTTTACCAAGAGGTAAGAGTCATTGATTCATATGTTAGACTTTTGCTGGACGTTTCACGGCAAAGGGAATATTGACCTAGTATTGACAGCAATACACATAATGGAGAATGGCAGGAAAACCTACAAGAATCCCTCCCTGTTAACACAGATTCCAACAAAAGTCGCAGTAATTAAGTGGAACTGCTACAGTAAGGTGAAAGTTATTGACAGAATTTAATGTGGAGCAGGGAAGAGAGCCCTGTAATTTGCATTGTAAAGCATGGGTGTCCATCATACACACCCTTGTTCAATCCCTATTGAGGCAGTGTGCCAAGTGTTTATTTTTAGTTCCCACTCCTTTTCCAATGGGCAAGGTCAGCTCTTTCCCAGAATGGAAAAGGTGGTGATGGTGGCTTTCTCCTTGAGAAACTGGCTGAGCCTATCAGCAGCGATGCCAAAGGGAAGCCACCCAGAGGGTGTTGAGATGGGTTCTTTCTCTTTAGTATCCAAGCTCATTTGCTTCTCTGGACAACTTGCAGTGTCTGTCCTTTTTAAAACAAATACACTCGGGAGGAGTCTCATTTTAAGTGTTGTTGACTTTCGGATTAATTGTTGAAGTGGTGTCTTGGGAGAAATTAGAACATCGTCAGCTGAGAGCAAAGATGACTCAGAAGGGGAAAGCAACTACTGATGGGTGTAGGAGGTGGAGGCTCAAGAGAGATGGCAAAGAGAGCAGGAGGCAGAAAATGACGGAAGAGAAGAGAGGTGGGAAGAAGATAAAGATTAATTTCACAGATCTCAAACTTGTATCTAATTTAACTCTCAAGCCATTCTTCTAGGAATTAGTTCATGCTAATCCATGCAATGCCCATTCCTCTGGCAAACATTTCCTGAACACCTGCCTGTGTTCCAGGCACTCAACTCAAATCTAGAGATTCGAACATGAATGAGTTACAGGGAAGGCTTCCACCACAGATGGCATGCTAGAGGAAATGACATCAAAAGTGAGTTTTAAAGAACAAACAAGAATTCGCAAGGAAGTCAGTAGCAGGTAGCAGGGCATGGCCATTTGTGATTTCCAGCTTGAATGGACATTCAAACATTGCTTGCAGTTCTTTCGCTCTCGCCCCCACTGAGCAACTCTACGCTTTGTCTCCTTGCACTTTCAGCCCTGCCCTGTATCTGTTCACTGTCAGGAGATGAACTAGTTTCCTGTGTCTCAAAAGAAAGAGGGACAGCCATTCACGAAAATCTTCAGTTTCTTTCTGTCATCACCTGCCCATCGCCTTGTCTCATAAGAAAATGTATTCACTCCTCCTCCTTGACGAAATTAAGGCTTTCTTCAAATACTGAGACCCGGAGCATTCATATCTCTGAGACCTGTGATACCATTATCTCCCTTCTCTTTGTATCTTTATGCTCTTCCTTAAGTTCAGCATGAAATAAAACTCAGCTCTTTTCCATCTTAAAAAGCAAACACACACACACACACACACACACACACACACACACACACACAGAGAAACTTCTATTATTAATAAAATAATTCCAGTCTGTTTTCCCCTACCTGTACTTAGATTGTTTTATTAATCTCCTCATTGAAAAATCAATGAGCTCATCTCAATTCTAATCCTAGTTGACCTTTCTGCACCATTAGATATGACTGCTCTTTTCTTCCTGCTTGGAATGCTCTCATTTCTAAGTAAAATATTCTTGGAATGCTCCCTTTTCTGAAATATTAACTCCTTAGTAGTTCTCTTCCTCCTAGATTTCTTCTCCTGACTTGTCATTCTTTATTCCTTAAATGTTTGGAGTTGTGAGAATTCAGACTTTGACCCACTTCTTATTCCATGGACCTTCCCAAGCAATTTTATGCACTTTGGGGGCTTATGCTCTCTGACTTCTCACACTCAGCCAACGATGACTTCTGTTAGATCTTCCTTACTTATGTTTATCAGTTCTAACCTTCTCTCTACATCCAGCCTGCTGTCATTACTCAGTCTTGGCCATCTTCAGCTCCCACCTGGTTTAGAATAAAAGCCTCCTAATGCATCTCTCTGCCTTTATTCTGGCTGCCCTCCAATTCTTCTTTCAAGATTTGCCAGAGTGATCTTTCTAAGTGACAAATCTTATCTCTCTGCTACCTTCTTAACACACTTTAGTAGCTCCTCATTGCCCTCAGAATAAAGTCCAAATCCTTATCGAAATTCTCATTGTGACAGCAAATCACTGAAGATCCGTCCCACTGTACTTTTCTAATGCCTCTTCCTCTCTTCATCCTTCAAGCATACACTTGGGGAAAAAATTTCATCCTTCGCCGTGATTTTCATACCTCGTGCTTTTGCTTCTACTTAAACTTGAGCCAGGAATATCTTAAACTTTTATACGTGAAAAAATTATGTTTATTCTTCAAAATGCAAATAAAATTTCTTCCTCTCTGAAACATTTCCTGATACTACTCCTTACTCGTCCTACTCTGTAAATACACATCTCCCAGGCAAAGCGCGTTGCTATTTCCTCCGTGTTTCTATCCTATTTAATTCATTCCACTACTTATCACTCATACCAGCTTGTTTCATGGGTCTATGATAGCTGTGCTCCTCTTGGGAAACGAAGGACTTAATCCAGCATGGCGTGGACAGTTAATGTGACGACCAGAACGACAGCGATCCAGAGCACTTAAGCCAGTTATCCGTCTGTTATGCCGTGCTGCAGGGTTGGTATCATCCCGCCGGAAGGGAAAGAAGTAGATCTGATAACCTCTGAAAGTCTCTGTTACCGCCATGATTCTGTGAATAACCTCTTTAAGCATTGCTCCACCATAGAATCTACATAGCCGATGCCTTTGTTTTCTAAAGGCTACCCTGGGAACAGCAGCAGGAAAAACAGCATCTCTCTTACCACATCACAGGCATCATTAGTGACGGTGACATCTTGATAGTGTTTAGGCTTGCTATCGTTCCCAGATGCCTAGATAAACAAAGAGGCATTTTTAAGACGGCTCCATAGACTGAATCATTCTGAAAAGTACTACAGTGACCCAAGTGGTTGGGCTTTCTGAGAAGTAATTGACCGTGGCTTGTGGAGTAGTTGAAATGAATTAATTGTGTTTCATTGACCAATGAGTTCAAGAGATCTTCTTGAAAATCAATCCAATATGAAAATGCTTCTCAAGTCTAAAGAAGTTTTTCTTTTCTAAAATCGGAATTGAGATGGAGATAAGGTTACGAACCCAGTGAGCTCATATATTTTAATCTAATTATAGATATTGGAAAACCTAATTGAGCAGCTATGGTGTGCTGTTTAATTTAACTATAAAAAGACACACTTGCCTTGCAAATAACACTGTTTGTAATGGATTTAAGTTCCTTGGATAAATAATTCTTTCAAGTAATAGTTTTATAATATGGAATGGAAGTCGTAGGCCTTGTGTGAACAAAGATGACCCATACAGAAGGATAGCAATTTGATTTTGGGAATTTATCCTGTTCTTTTGGGGAGGTGGGAGAGTGAAGGATGTAAAAGTTTTGGGCCCGAAAATTGAAAGGAGCTTAGGTCTCTTTTGACAGTTCCTCTCTAACTGCTTATGTGACTTAGAAGAAGACAGATGCCAGGTACCTTATTTTCCCCAATAAAATGTGGATAAAATCACCTATCTCACAAAGAGACTATAAATTCAGTATGATAAGTGAAATAGTAGTTGCCTGGGTTCTCAGGAGAAGCCACACACACCATAAGGCCGAAGTATTCAGGTCTCTATTATATTGTTTATTCATCCAGCAAATAGCCATCAAGCACCTACTGTGTGTCAAGCACCATACTAACTACTGGGGATGAAGAGAGAACAAGAGAGACAAAAATTCCTTCCCTTTAAAAGTTATTATCAAATGGAGGAGGAGAAAAGCAAACAGCAAACCAGTAAGTAAATTGTGTGTTGGAAGATGGGAAGATGGGAAGAGAACAATAAAACAGGGAAGAGGGACTGGGAGGTCTGGGGGTTGGGTGGATTTCAGTGTTAAATATGATGCTCAGGGAGGACCTCGTGGGGAGAGTGACACCCGAGAAGTGTTCGAGATGAGGTGAGAACGCGAGGAGATCTGGAGGGAAGAGCGTCCCAAGCAGAGGCAACCTTGGCGGGAAGACTTGAGGTGCAAGCATGAGGGTGTGCAGGGAACAGCGAAAGGACCAGGGTGGCTGGATGGAAGGGGGAAGGTCAGAGAGTCAGCAAGGGGCTGGGGGCACAGAGCTGAGGAACCCATTGAAAGGATTTGCTTTTTGGAGGGAAATGGGAGCCACTGGAGGGTTTGGCAAAGAAGAGGAACATGGTCTGACTTGTTTCTTTAAGGGGTCCCTCTGGCTGCCGTTTTGAGAACAGATTTGTGGGTGAGAGGCCAGGTGGAAAGCGGTTAGGAGGCTGTTGCGGTAACGTAGATAGCGCTTGGGCCCAGGGAGGTAGCGATGGAGGCAGCGAGAGGGGGTCAGACTCTGGATGTATTTTCTAGCTAGAGACTACACAGGGATTGGAATGCACCCCGGGGGAAGAGAAAGACAGGAGTCAAGATGGGCAGTAAGACGTTTGTCCTGGCAAATGCAAGAATGTACTGGCCATTATAATTCATTGGCGACACTAGTTCAATTTGGGGCAACTTAAAGCAAATAATCTAAAGTGATCTTTTCATTTGCATTTGTATGTATCTTTCTAAATGGTAAAATGGGGGGACTCAATGGAGACTTTTTAAAGATTTTAACTGAACGATGCTATATAATAAAAAATTCTTCTTGCATCTATTACTTTAAAAGGCTCCGTTTGAGCTTAACAAATACATATGACATAAAAAGTGTTTGCAAAAAAGATTAATGAGAAAGGAAAGAGGGGGTATTATTACCCAGGTTTTATAAGGGAAGAAATGGAAGTTCTGAGAAACCAACATGCACTAAGATCCTGTTCTTCCGATTTTCTCTTCTGAGAACTTTCCAGCATAACCACTGCCTCTCTGACCACAGTACGCCCCATCCACGGTATTTTCATAATGAGTAATGATTTTTGTATGGAAAGGCTCTTGGTTTGACAACTAAGGAAACCCTCAACTAGAGATTATTGATTGCTATACAAGACACAATATATTACCCGGTTTTCTTTTTCTTTTCCTTTAAATCTTACTTTTCCCACCCTTCAAGTTAGAAAGAGTCTTTTACCTGCTACTTTTGTTGTTCCTTACATATTAACGCTAAAATATGAAGATTAACTTGAAATCAAATGCTATTTTAACAACTTGCCAGCAAATGCTGCTTCTTGCACTAATGCTAGAGAGTGCGAGAGACAAAGATTGGACTTCAGTCTTTCCTCCTTCTCAACTCTCTCTACTTGCCATTTCAGAATGTTCTGAAAAGCGGCAAGCTATGCTAGCAGAGAAAGTTTATAACAATTTGTATTTCCTCTGTTATGGGGCAAAGAAAATCTTAAATGTTGGTTTTATAGTCTACTCTCAAGGGATTTGAGGTATGCAGAGCTTTGGCTGAGATTAGAAAGGAACAGCTCAGAGGTGGAGACTGCTGCTTAAAATGTTCCTTTGTTTCATTTTTTTTTTTCCTGTTATTGTATATGAAACTTTGAAACCATCCTGACTTTCCATTCCAAAGGCACATGCAAAGACAGGTGCCAATTGTGGCAACTGTTGGATGAGGGGCACACGTGATTACCTTGGGGGGGTGGGGGGGCTCAGGGTACAAGCAGAGGGGCTTCCCATGGGGGAGGGGTCATTATGAGATTAAGATGTTTGCCTTGTTAGGGTAAGCTGTAATCCTCTGTCACCTTTCGGTGAAGGGGACACTGTGAGGAAATTCTACAAGGGAGAATTCCAGGTTCAATACAAACAAGCATATTGCAGGGTCCTGGTAGCTCAAGAGTGAAAACTGAGTGAAAACTCAAGGGTTGCAGATTCTAAACTCAATCTGTGTTGACTTGCTTTGTAACCTGGGGCAAGTGTCTTTAAATTCCCTCAGCTTCCATTTCTTCATCTATTAAGTCAGGCGTGCCACAGGCACAGGTATTATGTAAATATGTAGATACCATCATTCCTTTGAAAAAAATGCTTCGTTTAGCCAGCAGGGCTCTCTACTGCTTAGAGCAGGGTGTGATTCAGAGCTCCTGAGTCTCACCCCAAATTGTTGAAGATATTCTGAGATGTTCTAGAAAAGGTGCTTCAGATGCATTATATAACCGCTGCTCAGATTCAGTGGTATCTCTTTAACAGTGGGGTTGGGAAAATCTGTTTTATTTTTGTTTTTGATAAATCACTTGGAAGGGATGGACTTACAGATCTGCTGGCCTGGCCATTTGCTGACTACATTGAACAGCAAATCCCACCTTTAACTTGCTTCATGCATTTTACATCCTCCCCCTTTCCTCTCCCCCCTCCCCAATACACACACACACCACCTCTGCATACTGGTCATTTGCCTGACCTATAGAGTACGATTTGAGGGATGCCGAAATGCTTCTTCCTGCCACATACACACACCTCTAAACTTTTCTCCTGTTATGGCATCTAACCCTGTTACTAAAATCAAAAGTAGAAGAGTTAAACATACTCCACTGTTGTAACTGGTATCATATTTGTGTTAAAAGTGTGGGCTCTGCATTTGAATCTGAGCTCTGCCACTCAGCTCTGTGAATTCTCCAAGCCTCGATTTTACCTTCTGTAAAACAGTAACAGTAATGGTATGGCCCTCATAGGGTTGCTGTGCAAAGATAATAATATGTAAAATCCTTAACATACTGCCATGTACGTAATAAACACACAATAGACACAGCTGCTGTGACTATCGTTGGCTAGCCAATCTCCAGCTACAGCCGAAAGAAATGGTCGAGAGGAAGGTAAATCATGATGGTGACATGGGACGGAGCAAACCGTGTATTTACACTGCCCAGTTATGGTGTTTGAGTTAATTTTTATTCTCCTTCTGCTGATGGTAAACTATGACGGCTTGCAAGAGCGGCCTTGTGCTATAGGACAGACTAGTCTGACCAGTCTGCTGCTAATAACTGGAGTGACCTCTAGCGGTACCAATTTTTTCACAGTGAAAAAAACCAAAAAACAAAAACAAGACTCACTTAAATACAAGGCTACTATTAGTTTCATCTTTTACTATTTTGCTTGTGCTCCTAAAATCCAGAAGCTGATTAAATGCTAAATAATATAGCATTTAATTGAATCAACTGATTTAGTAATGGAAACTTTACCTCTACAGGGTAATTTCAATAATTCTTTTTGAATATTCCTATACCCACGCTTCCATTTGGCTTTTTGTCTGTTGTTAGTGAACTGTGGGAGTCATTCATTCACATTCAGTTAAAATGTATAGGGTGCCTCCCATGTGCCAGACCCTGTGCTAGACAGAAAAGGACACATAAAGATGAAAAACAGCCAGGCCTCTGTGAAAATACTGAAAAAGGCGCCTACTTTTAAAAATACACTAAAATAGATGATGGTACAAAGAATTACCACCATTTTATGCTTTCTGGCTTTGTAGGCGACTTTGCTTTTCTGATAGGAGAAGAAAGAGACCCCCTTAAAATAAAGCAGCATAGAGAATGCATATTCATTGTGATGAAACAGAATTCTCTCCCATGGGCTGGGAGGTTTAGCTAAGAGTAGAGCCAAGTAGCAAAAGAGAAATGTACTCTGCTATGGTTTAAAAAAAATTCAACATGAAATAAAGCAATTCAAAATTTAAAAATCACTTAAAGGAGTCATTTTGTATTTATTTTGTTTATTGGGCAACCATGCATCACTTACTTGGGGGGTAATTCTGCCTTTAAATAAATGTTCTCCTTTCTATGAAACCAATGCATTAAATACGCAAGTGAAAATAACTTTTTATCCCTTTATGTAATTTTTCATGTAAATAAGTCCACAAGTAAGAAAAATATTTTGCTAGATTCTATTATACCATGCAGCACATTGGCAATAATACATATAGTCTGTGTGTACAGGAGTAAGAGTCCCAAAGAGAATATTGGTGCCCTGAAATAAGGACCGTATGATCATTTTTATTTAATGCCTACATGGGGCTAAATTATATTTTTAGCTATCCATGCAAAGTACAATTGTCTCTTATTTTTCCACTTGGACTTCATGAAGACCTTTAGTGACATCTAGTTGACAGGCTAATGGCCTTACCACAAAAAAACTATTTAGACTTTGCAGAAATTTAGAAATTTCTCTAGCCTAAATTAATCTAAAGGCCTCAAAATGAGTTCACGAAGCTTTGAATTCTGCCTTATAATAACTTTATTTGATAATAGTGTGTAGGGCAATTCATTCCATATATGATGTTTTCTAAGAACACTGGAATTTTCCTGAAGCACTTGGTACCATCACTCAGAATTCTGTTCCGTTTCTTTTTAGGGTTTCTACTTAGTGTCATATGTTCATCTTATGCCCTGGGAGTACAGAAATAGCCAGTTGGGAGCATATAAGATATTCTGGTTTTAAAACTAATTTTTTGGTTTATTCTTATTTATTCTTTCTTGATTCTTTATTTTTTTATTCTCTTTATCCATCTTTTTTATTTTTGATACCATTTATGATTTATCTTATTGATTCTCAGCTGGCCATCAGCTTAAATAAACTTTAAGATGTTGATTTCTCCAAGGTGGGGCTGAGTCTGATAAGGATTTGACACTGAGTGAAGCAAACAATTCATAAAGAAACATTACAGAAAATATTTATAGGGAAAAAATTGAAAATTAGAATGTCATCTGCATCTATAAAGTATGATAGTCTTTGATTTCTCATTGTCAAACTTTATTGATTCAATTTTTTGTTTTATATTTAGAACTATATTAACACTATTAGTTTTTCATAAGACATTAATATTCTCAGTAAATATTGAGTGGTGCTTTGTATGCAGTTGAACAGCTTACACTTTTTATAGCATTTTTACTCAAGCATTGGGCTGATAGTAAATATATTGTTTTAAATTATTTGAACTTATATATTACCACTTCAAACAACTATAAACATATCTAAAACAAAAAAGAGATTAGTTGACAACACAGACTTAAAGATAACGTTTCGTGATAAATGAGAGGATATCTAGAACTGGATATGTCCTCATCAGAAAAATTGTTAGGGTCCCTTGGGTGTGTAACTCTGCCCTATGGCGTTTCAAAGAAAGCAAAATTAGCTTCGAGGAGCTTCAAAACGTTGGGGAGACACAATATTATTTATGCCTTTGAAACTTTGCAGCTGAGTATGTTCTTTTGTATCATTCCATTTAATTCACTTGCCATTTGCATATCTCTCCGTTGAGTATTGGAGAACAGGTTTGAGCATCTCTGGCCCTTGGCTAATTGTTTATCTCAGCAATTTGCTGCCACCTAGTGTCCAGGATAGAGTGTCATCTGTTAAATTAGACTTGGTGACTGAAGGAAGAACTCGAACCACTCACCAGAAAACACAAACTACAAACTACAATTACACATGGGTGGTATGATAATGGCCCCCAAATCGATTCAATAATGTCGTCACATAATATTCAATTCTTATTAATACAGTCTTACAACAGGAACGGCAGGGCGGGGCGGTGGAAACGGTTCCAGCTTCAAATTAAACTAGAAAACCACCTTACACATTCTCAAGCATCTGCATTTCAAACCCCATTAAATTAATGAGGAGAATTCGCGTAGCTCTGGCCCTACCAGGTGAGTTTATTTAACACTATCATGAAAGCTTTGATAGAATTTCAGAGGGATTTACCTTGAGTTGGATCTTTTATTTTCAGGAATACTTGTAGATACTTGGCCTTAGTATAATGGAAATTTCCTTTTATTTTGTCTACAAAATTATAGACCTCCTCCACTTAAATATTCCATTTGCCATTCATATCCAGCTACAATTGGATCATGCATAGCTTATGAAAGTCTACTCGTTACTAGGATATGACAGTGTTTGACATCCACTTTTCCTTCTGAGACTGTTCCACCTGTAGCTGCTCTGGAGAATAGATTTTGTTTCGGGAACCACACACGGTGCTGTTACATAAAGTCTGATTGATAGGAGTTAAGGTGGGCGAAGGTTATCAAAGTCTGAAAATCGAGGGGAAGAATATATTCCCATTAAGGAGGTGGGAGGATAGAATTGCCTGTGCTAACCTGATGATCAGCTGGAAGCACCAGCCTCAGTATAGACCCAAGAACTGAGCCAGTCTGGCATGCTCCGGAACTGCTGACCTCAGAATGCAGGAATGCCCCTGCCAAAAGAGGTCCCCTGCAGCAGTTGATCTGGTCACAAGGAAAATCTTCTTTGCCCATCTCCTATATGTCTCACTAGATATTAGAACTCGAGAAGGAGTGGCCTCAGCCACTTAGAGCCAACAATGAGTTAACGGAATTAAAAGAGAGAAATGTTTAAAAATCAGCGTCACGGTTGTATCAACTTTAACATCTCTCTCCCTTCTCATCTCTCTCTTTCCCTCCCTACTGATTATCTCACAATTCTTACACTTACCCATTCTTTGTCTCTCTCACATACAGACAGACACAGGTACTTACACATTTAACCCCTCCCCAGTTTCTTTTCTGCAAGAAATATATGCCACAAAATCACTCTCCTGGTAGCAAAACAACCATCGTGTTAGGTTAAAACCTACAGTTGTAAAGTACTCATTAAATTTCCCAAATGATTGCCAATTTTCCTCATCCATTATCTTAAATGGATATGGGCTTAAAATGCCAGAGCATAGCACACAGGCTCTGTAAATAGAGCAAACATAACATTTATTTCTACTTTCATAATTCTGTGAATATTTTCATTTAAACAATCTCATTTATCAGCTTTAGCCTCTAGCAAAGGCAAGACTTTCTCTGTTCTGATCATTAAGTACTTGGCTACCAGAAAGAAGACTGGATTTTAGATGAAGAACTTATTCATTATGTCTCTATATGTCCCATGACATTCTTTTTTTTTTTTTTTTTTTTAGTTTGAAAGCAGTCACTGTTTATTAACTGACCAGATTACAAAAATAACCATGGTAGATACCTTAGTTCATTCTTCTAAAAAACCTGTTGATCTGGTCTTCCCTGTTGCCAGCATTGCCACCTTCTACAAAATGGGTTGTCTTTTTCTTCATTCCACCCCGTGGAGATGATAACTTGAAGGGCCACAGGAAATTATTCGCTTCTTTGAAGCATTTCCCAACAGTATAGATCTCATGAATCAGATCTTCCATGCAGATGATGCCATATTTACCAAGAGATCGAGCAATCAAAGCATTATCTGTCAACGCAATTTGTTTCTTACTGATTTTGCCATAACCACGCTTGTAGATTAGTTCATTTACTGACTTCAGGTTTGGGTACCCCATGCAATATATGGTTCTGCAATCCTCAGCATGTTAATTGAAGCCTTGTCGAGCTTAATAAAGGTTCCATTGAAGATCTGGCGAAGGCGAAGAAGCTGCAACACCTTTCGGACCTTTGGACTCACACCATTGATACCTTGGATCCTGATGACAAATGCCAATTTGGGTTCTACAGGTACATAAAAGTTGTCCACTTTTCTCACCATCCTAGCCATTCGAATCTCAGTTCTGTACATTTGCCTGTATTCCTTATGATAATGCTTAGTTTTTTCATAGATAAGCTTCCTCCTTGCCTTTCGAAGCATCTTTTGGGCGAACTTCTTTCTCAGGTGTTTTATCTTCAGCTCTGCGAAATTCCTTCTCTTTTTCTTAAGGGTTTCTGGCACAGCAGGAACCTTCTTTTTCGTCTCTTCAGCACCTTCCATGGTTCCAGCCAGAAAAGAGCTCCCATGTCATTCTTAATGAAGATGATTCACTAAACCTGTCAATGATAAGAAAAAATACCTAGATGGTAAACCACAATGAAAATTGCATGCATATATACACATACACACACACACGCACACACACACACAAATATGTGCATGCACTCTACAGAGACGCTGAAGCCAGGAACAAAAATCTTGACTTCAATACTGGACAAGGAAAAGCTCCTTTTGTGAGAAAGCCATCATGAAATATAACTTTCCAGTGCAGAACTTGAGTTACCAATTGCTAGTATTCATAGAAAGCCTGATGATAATAGAATGTGTGTTCTTTGTTGAAAAAAGATCCCGTCTATTGACACTTCCTGTATTACACAAAGAAGGCCGAGAATCCTTTTGCACACTGCTTTATCAATATAGCAGAAAATACACACCGGTTGTGATGGTGACTCTGTTGTTGTGTTCTTGGTAAGTTATTAAGAACAATCCTGTCTGTAAAAGGGTGAAAAACAAAAACCTTGAGCAGTGAAAGATTACACATTCCAAGAATGTTAACTCATTTCCTGCAACAGAGCATAATGAAAGCGCACATGGACAGTGTGTGTTGGGCTTTGATCTATAAAAAAAGGAATAAAAAAAGAAAAACCATCATCATATCTTCTGGTGTCCAGACATAAAATTCACTTAATTAAATGAATATTTAAATGGTAACTATAAGCAACTTTAAAAAGACTGTCAATGTTGTATGCTATTTTAAACAACAAAACTTTCTCTTCATACCTCTAGTAGTTTTGCATTTTACTGAAACAGGCTAAAAATAGCACAATGCATATTTCTAGGTTTTGGTCATTAAAATTCTTCATCTGTGGACTACCAGCCATAAATAATCAACTTGAGAAATTTAACCAAACTAGACAGCTTTCTTGTTCCTTCTATCCATTTCTGGCTCTTTGAAGCTTCTCCCCCCACTTGCTCAACCAAAGATAGCCGAAATAAACAAAGGACAGCTATTTGCCAAATCTTTTAAATCCACCTGCATAAATCAAAACCAGAAATTACCTTATTCCTTGTTTTGCCAAAAAAGGACTTAGTGACATATGTAAATCTTCACCTGGAGAATAGAAATAAGATTGGCTGGAAAGACAAACAATAAACCTGCCGGTCAAGGTTTACCACAGAGAAACAGCAGGAAATACCTATGAGGCTGTTTACAGCTTGTCTAGCTGACAATGGAAGACTACATATGACTTACTTTGACAATAACTCAAACTCTGGAATTTCCTTCTACTGTAGTGAGTGGTAGGATGCCCTTGAACCAGGGAAGCAGTGCGCCATGCACTGGGGAAAAACATAGGCTTTGCTGGTGGAAAAAACTAGGTTCGAATCTTCAAATGCCGCTTACCAGGCGGATGGCTTTGTTAATTTTTTAATGAGTCTGAACCTCCTAATTGTAAAATGGATATAAAAATCTATACCTAATAGTACCGTGTGAGAAACTAGAGATAATATACAGAAAGTACCTAGAACACATCTTTAACCACCGCTGGGAACACTATAGGAATTGAGCTGAAGAAGACAGAATGGAGGAATGAGATTTTGTTGAGGACATACACAGAAAAAGGTTGGGGATTAGGACAAAACAAAGACCTCTGTAGCGAAAAGTCACTTAAGATTCAATGAGCAGAATGAGGCAGAGAAGCTGGACGGTGGAGTCCTTGTGAAGTCAGAGCCGTCATAACCTAGAGCCACTCTACCGCAATTGGTCTTATCTCAGATATGTTTCCGAAAGTCCTTTTCGTAAGAGGCACTGTAAAAAGTAGTGCTCATGGGCAAAGTAGCAGTAATTATGCTTAAAATCAACTTCGTGAACTGCAATGCAGTCTTGGCAAATATTCGTTTTTTATTTTCATCACCCATTTGGAGTATGTCAAGTTGGCATATTCAGAATTTCCTCTATTATTCAATCTAAGTACAGTACTTTTACTTGGAGGTCGTTTCACTACTTTGTTAACTAATAATTCATCAGAAATATAGCGTTAAGGACTTTCATGTTAAGTTGGCATCACTGCCATTGATTTAAAAGTGTTGCTATCTTTTAAGCAAGAGCCGAAGTGCAGTTCTTCCCCATATGCTTTGGCAGAACTGGTCCATCTGTAGGATGCGGTGCTAAGCCCTCCATGCCTTGGCAGAGTAGCTGCACAGATCAGCGCTTCTGGGCTTGTTCCAAGTACATAACCACATACATGTGCAGCAATAAATCATAAATTTTAAATCCCCTGAACAAGGTTTGCTACCGGATGTGTAAGTTGATTTACTTTTACAAACGCCTATTAAGTATCTTTTCATGCAAGTCACTGTATAAACATTATTTAGCTTTTCAGTTTTCTTGCCCAGAACCCCCCAAATCTGCAGAAACTATTTTATTTTACCTTAAAAGCCATTTTACACTGGATAAAAAGGCCACATACAAAGTTTCAAAGCTTTATAGAAAAGAAAAATATTTCAGAAACCTACCAATCCTCACTATGGTGTGATTGGAAATAATCTTATACAGGCAAAGATTTCTTGAACAGCATAGAAAAAGCACTCCCATAAAAGACAAAAATTGATCAATGAGACTTTATCAAAACTAAAAATGTTTGTTTATCATAAGACTCCATTAAGAAAAGAAATTGACAGACTAGGAGAAAATGTTTGTAATACATATTTAACAAAGGACGCATATCCAGAATATATAAAAATTACTATAATCACTAATTTAAAAAATGCAATAAATATTGCAAAAGTTTTGAATAGACACATTCCACAAGAAGATACATAAGTAGCCAATAAGCACATGAAGGAATTTTCAACATCATTAGTCATCAGTAAAATGCAATTGAGGATGGGCACGATGGCTCACGCTTGTAATTCTAGCACTCTGGGAGGCCAAGGCAGGAGGATCGCTTGAGGTCAGGAGTTCACGACCAGCCTAAGCAAGAGTAAGACCCCATCTCTACTAAAAATAGAAAAAGAAAAAATTACCCAGGCATGGTGGCACACACCTTTAGTCCCAGCTATTCGAGAGGCTGGAGGATCATTCGAGCCCAGGAGTTTAAGGTTGCTGTGAGCTAGGCTGTTGCCATGGCACTCCAGCCCGGGAAACAGAGTGAGACTCTGTGTGAAAAAAAAAAAAATGCAATTTAAAACCAATAAAATACCACTTTACATTCACTAGCATGGCTAAAATTTAAAACAACACCACCACCAAGTGTTAGCAAGGACATGGAGCGTCTGGAAGGCTCATACATTGCTGGTGACAGTGTAACACAGTAAACCACTTTGCAGAACTGTTTGACTTCCAGCAATTCCTCTTCTACTTATTTACAAAAGAGAAATAATAACATATGTCCACAAAAAGATTGACTTGTATAAGCATATTGGTAGCGTTTTTATTTATAATAGCCAAAAATAGCTCCAGTGTCCTTTAATAGGCAAATGGATATATATGTTGTGGTATTTTCATACAATGGAAAACTATTCAGTATTAAAAAGAAAAGAACCACTGACACACACAACAACCTGGATGAATCTCAAAAGCGTCATGCTGAATGGAAGAAGCTAGACACAAAAGACTATTTAGGGTATGATTCCACTTATATGAAATCTGAATTTAGACAAAACTAATCTTTGGTTACAGAAGTCAGATAGTGGTTGAGGGGGAGAATGTGACAGGAAAGAAGCACAGAGACGTTTTCGGTGAGGATGGCAATGCTCTAATCTTGTTTTGGACAGAGGTTACCATGGTGTACACGAATGTCAAGGCTAATGACTGAGAGGGCTCCACACCTGGTAATAGCCACATAGCTCCTGCCAGACCATTCCACCCACAGATAATAACTATAAACTCTGGGAGAAATGTAAGAAACAACCACCTGAAGCTCCTGGAGAGTGACAAAATCAGAAGATACTGGAAGGCGTGTAACACTTGGATAGAGAACACGAAACTGCGAAAATTGCATATTTGTATGGCTTTTAGCGTAACGGCAAACCACAGTCTGTACCACGCAGAGCAGCTAAAATTCAGAAACGCACTGCCATACTAGCTCGAAGAACAAAACAACTGAGGTTGGGTTGACCACTGCAGCTGGAAAGTGAGGAAATCATCCCCCAAAAAGAGAGACAGAGAGAGGGAGCCTCGAATACTATATGTGCACCCTGCCCAAGCCTTCTCCTGGCCCCTAAAGTATGCACGCGTACTTCTAGCAATCCAACTAAGGCTAAAAGACTTAAACTGAAATTTTAGCTGCCTCTGACTGCAGGGCAGACAGTTTTTGGTTTGAGTCAAATTATCTGGCTGCCAGCATGAAAAATCAGTATTATTTCAACAATATGGTAGATTCTAATGTCTCTACAACATATCACTTATCCAGAATATAATCCAAAATTATTCAACAAAGAAAGAGGAAATTATTACCTACACTCAAGAGCAAAGGCAATCAATGGGGACTGACCCCAAGATGATCCAGATGTTGGAGTTAGCAGGCAAGGAATATAAAGCAGCTGTTACAACTATGCTGTAGAACATAAAGGAAAGTGCTCACAACGAAGAAAAAGATAAGAAATACAGTAGAGAAATCCAAACTAGAAAGAAAGACCCGGCCGGGCGTGGTGGCTCACGCCTGTAATCCTAGCACTCTGGGAGGCCGAGGTGGGTGGATCGTTTCAGCTCAGGATGTCAAGACCAGCCTGAGCAAGAGCGAGACCCCGTCTCTACTAAAAAAATAGAAAGAAATTAGCTGGATAACTAAAAATATAGAGAGAAAAAATTAGCTGGGTATGGTGGTGAATGCCTGTAGTCCCAGCTACTTGGGAGGCTGAGGCAGAAGGATTGCTTGAGTCCAGGAGTTTGAGGTTGCTGTGAGCTAGGCTGACACCACGGCACTCTAGCCCAGGCAACAGAGTGAGACTCTGTCTCAAAAAAAAAAAAAAAAAAAATAAGAAAGAAAGAAAGACCCAACTGGAAATTTTATAACTGAAAAATTAAATACTTGAAATAAAAATTCAATGGATGGGCTTAATAGCAGATTGGAAATTACAAAAAGAGTCATTGAATTTTAAGAGAGAGAAACAGAAATTATGCAATCAGAAGAAAAGAGAGAAAAAAGATTGAAAATAATGAATAGGACCTCAGGGACCTGTGGGACAATATTAAAAGATGTAATATATACAGTAATTTTGGAGTCCAAAAACAAGAGGAAAGAAAGAATGAGTTCCTCCCCCAAAAAATTATTTGAAGAAATAATGGCTGAAATTTTTCCATATCTGGTGAAAGACAAAATTTGTAGATTCAGGAATCTTAGCCACCCCTGAGTCTAGGTGATAGGATATGGATGGCCACTACAGCTCTTTCAATTATTGTCTATGTTTGAAATTTTTCACAATAAAATGTTGAAAAATAATTTAAAAACTCATCAAAACAAACATTTAATATCTGTGTATTTTATTGTATGTTAATGATATATATCAATTTTTTAAAAGTAACTAATTCTGGAATATATTAGATGATATTCGAGCTTCAGATATTAACTGGAAGGTAAAATATTCAACACCTTTGTGACTCCTGCTTAATGTAAGTAAAATGTGGCCCGTGGGAGAGGGTGTAGCCAATTGGCATGATCTGTTATGGGTCTGCTCCCAAATAACTTGCCCACTCATCAATCCTCATGTCATTTAGTAAAAGTTCTTTATTTCATCTCGTAGATAGATACACTGAATGAAAAGCCTAAATTTACTCAGAACTCAATTTCTTCTCTACAATATGTATAGGCCAGAAAAGAATCGCTCCATCCAGCCCCTTTCATGTCTAATATTTGTTGTCATCACTGGGATCTTTGGAAAAGGATAATAATAATCCTGCAATTCTGTGAAATCTTTTGTGACACGGGGTGAACCAAGTTAGCCTGAGACAATCTCTGTCCAAAGTCAAGGACAGAGTTTCGCTTGGCCCCGTTTGGACTCAACAGGTTTGAACATTTTCAAATAAGCATCACAAAATCTTAATAATTGTTCTTTTTTAAAAAAGGGAACTGACATTAACAGCCAGGTGGGTTTTTAAAACACACAAAAATCCCCCCCCAAAAAAGTAATGTCGTACGATTAAGTTCATACAGAACTGACATCATATAGGGGGAAAGGGAAAAAAATACCTACGATAAAATGTTATGCCTGTCCCTGTTTTCAATTTCCTCCCACGCATCTCCTGCTTCTGTTGAAGCTTGTTATTGCTAAAGCACTTTTTTTTTTATCATAAAAAGAGCTACAGTTCTAAAAGAGACAATTGGCACCCAAATTCAGCTGAGGTGTTAGAGGCAATTAAATTGTGTTTGGTAATTTCTTTCCTGGGCATTTGGTATTATTACTGTTGTCAATGTGCCCAGAAGAGGGGTGCTTTCTATTAATCATAAATACAGAAACATTACAGATATTATTCTTATAAATATTAGAAAATTAGAAATATTATACTCATCTTTGACTGTTTCTTTTTGAAGACAGATTACATCAAGCAGTATTATAGAAATAAACGCAAAGACCTAGCTACTGATAAAAAGAGATTTATGTTCAATTACCAATCAAAACATATAAGTAACGTCAAAAGGCTCATTTCCTAATTCAGGGTGCGTTAAATCCAAAACGTTACTTCCAGAGTAAATCTAAAGCATAACCAACTTTGTTTAAACAATAAGCCCTCAAGTCTGCAAGACCACGACACTGCGAAACCATGAGACTGCAGTTTTAGGCACATCCACAGACCATGAGAAAGTGGGACAGCGCGATGATGAGACATTGAGACCACAGACTTCAAGACAGCAAGTCTCAGGACGGCCAAATGTCCATGTGAGATTGTGAGGTCACCAGTTTATGATGGAATGCAGTTCTGGGGCCTTCTCTAAGACATCTGACTCATTCTACCAAGCAGTTAAGTGAACAAAAACAACTTAAAGATTCTGTCAATTTATTTGGAAATAACTTATCTTAGATCTCTTTGTCTTTTTGAAACAGTCATTTGGGTAGTTAATTTACAAATTCGTTGACCTTATAAGGGAGTTCTGGCCATAGGATAGTCAAGCAGAGATGTTTCTTCACCTCTTTGCTCTTGGTAATCACTCCATGCTAACAAGAGCAAGAAGCACAAACTCCTTTTTTGATGAGATTTGCAACGCTCAACCACAAAATGGGAAGAGAGTAAGCAGCCGGAAAAATACTACAACTTAACCAGGACAGTGGAAGGTCAAATCTAAATTTTGCGGAAGGTGATACAAACAAGCAACAAACCAATTTGCTTTGCAAACCTAGGGAAAGGCTCTGATACTTTGAAAGATGAAGTTTGGGGGGAGGAGACAAAAATGCAGTGGTTTTATTTAAAATCTGTTTCAAGAGCAATTAGATACTAGTGCTTCACCCCTTCCAAACAATCAGGCCACTTTCTTTCCACTGCCACTACTGAATATAAGAGGTAATTTCTTCAGCAAAGGAAAATCAAAGAAATAACTCAGAAACACTGGGCACAGAGGAAGATGGTAGTAATGTACTAAACTGCAATCAGGACAAAAGTCTGAATACTAATACCTACTTTCAATCAATTCCCAACTGACAGAATGCCTGTAGTCAGGTTTTAAACATCCTTCCAGACAAGAGCTTGGAGGATCTGTCTCTGCAGAAAGTGAATCAAGCCAGAAAAATAAAACCAGATACTGACATTTTGGGATTCCCCAATATCTCTGGGAAGGTTAAATGCCTTAATGAGTAGACCAAAAAAAAAAAAACAAAAAAAAAAACTAATGGTGTAAACATATTCATGTTTAATTCTTACTCATGTCAGGGTCATGCCATCATTCAGACGCCTGGGCTGATGGAATCTCCACTATCTTCAACATTTGACTTCCAAGGTCATTTTCTGAAGCTTGTTTTCATTCTAGTCATAGGGAATTAGATTAGGGTATTTCAATGTGCCAGGCCTGGAAGTAGCAAAAATCACTTCTGCTAACATTCCACTGTATGAATCTCAGTCATAAAGTCTTTCTTAACATCAAGGAGTCTGGGAATGGATTTTGGTGAACAGCTGGAAGTTTTTGCCACACCAAGTCAAACAGCTAGATCCACAACTGGTGACTTGACACAGGACCCCTCCAGTCAGTGAGCCCTGTCTCTGGAGAGAGCCTTTTGGTATCAGGCCTGGTTAAGTATAAACAAGCATTCATGAAACAAGATTAAGACACAAATGGAACCATAAGAAATCTAGAAAGGATTCTTGGAAATTAAAAGTATGACAGTTACATTCAATTAAAATGTGGAAAAATAAAACTGAAGAAATCTCCCAGAAGGAGAAATAAACAGGGAAGGGGAAAACTAAAAAGAAAGGAAAGGAAAAGTTAAATACAGAGATGTAAAGATCATTTCAGCAGCAACATTGGAAGTTAGAAGCAAGAGATCAATATCTTCAAAACATTAAATAAAAATGCATGCCCAGCCAAATGATTAACCAATTATGAGGACAAAGGACAGAAAATTTCAGATGTGCAAAGCTGCAAAAAAAATTTTGCCTTCCATGAATCTTACTTAGGAAGCCAATGAACAATGACGTCAACCAAAATAAGAGAAGAAACCAAGAAGGAGGAAAACACAAGATCGAAGAAATAGGGCATCCAAAAACAGGAACAAAGAGGTGAAGAAAAGTCTTAGGATAATGACAAAGAGATGTCTCAGTATGAGAGTCGTGTAGCAGGCCTAGAGAAAAACAAGTACAGATTGAAAAATTGGACAGAAGTCAACAGGAGGGGTTGTCTTAAGGAAAAAGAAAGAGGAACTGATCATCAAAATAGATTTTACCATATGGAAACATTTTATTGAGAGGTGTTTAATATAGCTAGTGGATAATACGGCAAAACTTCACTGCAGGTCAAAGAAAACTAAGCGACTGGAAAAATAAGACTATTAATTACAGAAAGAATAAAAAGCTGTACAAGAAATAGAATACAGTATACAACAATACACAGTAAGCAATATTTACATAGCCTGTTACTTATCTGTTGGTATATAACAAATTACTCCAAACTTAGAGTTTAAAGCAACCCACATTTATTATCTCACAGTCTGTGGCTCAGGAATTTGGGCGTGATTTAGCAGGGTCTTATGCTTCACGGTTTCTCATAGGCTGCAATCAAGGTGTCAGCCCAGGGACCGTGGTCTCATCTGAAGGCTCAGCTGGGGAAAAATCTGCTTCTGCCCTCACTGAACAGTTGTTGGCACCATGTGGTTTCTCTTATTGTTATAAAGACTCCCAGTGCCTCACTGGTTGCTGTCTGAGGCCACCTTCAAATCCTTGCCACATGGGCCCCTCCGGTATAGCAGCTGGCTTAAAGCGGTAAGGACAGTCTGCTGGAAAGCCAAAAGTTACAATCTTGTGTAACCAAATCACAGAGATGGCATCCATTCAAACATAGTCATATTCTATTGGTTAGAAGCAAGTTACTCAAGGGGATGGGACTACACAAGGCCACAAATACCAGAAGGTGGACATAATTAAGGGCCGTCTTAGAGGCTGCATAACATGCATAGTCAAAATAATTTTTCAATTTTTACAAGTTGAATTCAATGTTACAGATTAAAATAAAAATTAAATAGGATTCTAATGAAAAGATGGAGAGAGAGGAAAATAAAATTTCTCATCTACTGTGTGGGAAGTCAATAGACAATGTCTAATAGAGATTAGCCAAAGGATAGAACAAAAACATAGCATTTAGCAATAGTAGCATTTAGCAAAGTTGATAGTAATTATCTCTGGAGAGAGGAAGGGGTAGGGGGTCCGCTTTTTTTTAAATTTCTTGGCACTACTTTAGCATATATTACTTAAATACAATAAATATTGAATAAATTTTAGAAACTAGTCAGAATGAAATTATTATCCCTTTTAGTAGTTATATCAAGAAAACAATAATAAACGTGCAATTTTCCTTTAAGCTTCAGCTAATAAAATCATGAGAAAATATAAATTAATACCAAACCAAGAATCCAGAGCAGGATTTTTTCATCTAAATAACATTAAATAGAGACTTGACATTTCTTAAATAAATCTAAATGTACTGAATTTTGATCACTAAAGGAAAATTTTAATGTTGATCACATTAATTGGATTTCAGAGTTTAAAAAAGCACTTTTTATTGCCCTATTCATTTTATGATTTTTTTATGTTGGTTACATTGGTATTTTACCTCCTAACATGTAAAAATATTATCAACTATTTGTTATTATTTCCAGTTTTTTCTTTGGTAAGTACAACAGGCTTTATTTAAATTCTATTTTTGTGTGTGAGTGTGTATGTGCTCACAAATACAAAGGATATATTGTGCATGGATATTTTTAAATTTTTGACATTTCCTCATGAAAGTATAAGACCTTTCTTGAACACAGTTCCCTCTTAGAGTTCCCTCTTAGAGTTAGTTACTACACCTTCAGATGTATTCATAAAATATTTTTTTTGTAATTTAAGAAAAGGGTTTACTTAGATTTAAAAAAAAAAGAGATAGGTTTGCAACCCCAATTTCTCTCTGCATTTCTTAGAAAGTATAAAAGAGTCTATTTAATAAGACAGTTTTCTTTTTATGCATAGACATTCATATAAGGATGACAAGAATATAATTTTTTCTTTCTTTCTGATGCAATTTTTAATTATTCTTAAAGGCAACTGAGGGTATATTTTTATTTGTTATTTTGATCTGCCTATTTTATTGGAATATTTTTTTAGTTTTCTTGATGTAATTGATGTACCACTTTTGGATTTAGGTTTAAATTTTAACTAAAACAACCCTGGGCCACTAATACATTGGAGTCTTAGAATACCTGTGCTATAAATTGGCCTTTGGGTTAGGGGTCCAACTCATTTCTGTACAAGAAGGCAGAGATGAAGCCCTTTGCTCAAGGTCACACAACTAGTTAGTACTCAAATCGGGAGGATGCCCTATGCCCTGGTCTCCTGACAGACTCCTATTCGATGCTTTTTCCACTATATTTAAAATTCTCCAGGCACTTCTTCTAGTAAATAAATAGATAGGGGGTGGGTGTGTATATGCGTGTGTGTATGTGTATGTGTGTATATATATATGTGTATGTGTGTATACACATATATACACACACAGAGTAGTAAACTGACATTCCAGTAATTTCCTAGCACAGATTACAGTTATGATCTAATAAATAAGGTAAAGAACAGGAAAAGAAAAAATGCGTTCAATTTCTTTTACTTCTGAGCCACTTTTTATTTTTTGGCCATTATTTGTGTCTATGGCTACTGGTAGCTGTTTCTTCTCATCTTAATCATCAATGATGTAAATCTAAATTTTCTTTAAAGTGAGCATCAACAAAGGCATATTTTTAAAGCTTTATTGAGATACAGCAATGTGTCACAAAGCCTACCCGCTTACACTGTACAATTCAATGGCTTCTAGTATTTTTACACGATGTGCAGCTATCATCACACTCAATTGTAAAACATTTTCATCAGCCCCAAAAGAAATCAAACACCCCTTAGCAATCACTCCCCCAGACCCCCCTGCCCTGCCCATTTTCCCCAGCCATAGGCATTTATGAATCTACTTTCTGTCTCTTAGATTTACTCATTCTGAACATTTCACATAAATAGAATCATGCAATACATGGACTTGTGTGCCTGGCTTCTTTCACTTAGTATAATGTTTCCAAGATATATCCACATAGTAGCATGTATTGGTACTTCATTTTTTGTTATTGTTGAATAAGACTCCATTGTATGGATATATACAGCATGTTGTTTATCCATTCATCAACTGATGGACATTTGGGTTGTTTCCGCTTTTTGGCCATTATGAATAGTGCTGCTATAACCATTTGTGTATAAGTTTTGTGTGGACATATGTTAAATTTCTTACCTAGAAATAGAAGAGTATATTTTTAAATAAAAAATTATATACATGTGTATTCTTTATATATATATATATATATATATATATATATATATATATATATATATATATATATATATAAACAAGGTGGCTCAGAACTAAAAGAATTTGAATATTTTTTTCTTTCCTGTTCTTTACCTTATTTATTGGATCATAACTATAATTTGTTTCAGGAAATAATTTGAATGTCAGTTTACTAATCTGTGATAGGCTCACTCAGTGTGCAAATATTGTGGACCACTTACTTGATGATAGAAACTGTGCTGGCCATTAGAGGCAGAATGACAAATAAAAACATAAAATCCATTCAGGGAGTTGATGGTAGGGAAATTTCTAGTCTTTTAGAAGAAAATGAAGGCGATAGCATTTGTTAAACACATCCTGTGTGCTAGACACCATGCAAGGTATTGCGCACCGGTTTGAAGTTGTAGTAACAGCCAATTGAAAAATCTTTTATCACACTTCAGTTAATACCAGTTGGCTATAAAGAAAATCAAAATCATTAAATTGTTCACTTGACTCCTATTTATTTCATAAATAAAGTCATTCATTGCTTTATTCATCACTGTATCTCAGGAACCTACTCCACCAATAATGATCAAATATAGTAGACTTAATAAAAATTTGCTAAACTCTCAAAGGTGATTAGTGATTTAGCAATGATTGCCTTGTGACTATAGTTTATTAAAATACAAAGAGCTGCTGAGTAGTTGTCTTACTGATTCTTTGAATCCCCAGTTCAAGGGAGCAGAGGTAGGAAAAATATATGAAAAGACAGCATACGGAGAATTCTGAGCATAACTTGTAAGCCAGCGTAAGGCCAGCGCAGGTTTCTGGGCTACCGTGATTATTGCGGTCTGATGATGTTTCAAAAGATTTTCAAGACTAACCACCGCTTTCTGCTTTATTTCATTTGGCTTCCAAGACTCCCTCAGGCACAGGAGTTGCTTTATTCTTTTGTACTCGAGCTTGAAAAGAGAGTTTCTCTTTATTACATATGCTTTTGGTGCATGGCATCTGAAGGCAGAAGCTTAGCCAGAGACAACATTTGCCCCTGGTGCAGTCAGGTGGATAATACCAACCCTTCTAAGCATGACCTTTCTTCTGAGAACAAAGTGCTTTACAAATATTATCTGACTGAGCTCAGAACCCCAGCAGAGAGGCTAGGAGAGAGGGACCAGTAGCAAACTATTTCACACCTGAAGGAATCAAAGGAAAAGAGACTTACCCACTGAGATGTGAAGAAATTTTAACCTCTTAGCTACTAGAGGCAAATCGTCCAAGAAATGATTTGGAGATGAGTTTGCTCCTACATATGGACAAGGGCTAAAACAGCCCACAGTGCTTGCATGTATTCTGCTTAAATGGTAGCCATCCTACCTGCACAGATTCTGGCATTGCAAATGGTCCCTTGAACAAGGAAATTGCCTGACGGTGCCTTGAGCCTAGTGGGCTCTTGACAAATGATTGTTAAATTGATTTGGAAAATGTGACAGTGATGTTTGGCATAAAAATAGAACAATCGCCATAAGCACTGTCAATGGAAAGAACCCAAACTCTGTAAAATAATTTACAGAGGTTTACTTTAAACCAAGTATGTGCACTATGGCATGGGGAGCCATGCCCAAGAAGCCTTGAGCAAGTGGTCTCACCATGATTGGGTTACAGTTGGTTTTATACATTTTAGAGAGACAGGAATTACACATGAAGTCAGAAGTCAGTGTATCAAAGGCATACATTGGTTTGGCCCAAAAAGGCAAGACATCTCAAAGCAGGGCATTACAGGTTATAGGTGGGTTTAAAGATTCTTTGATTTGTAATTGGTTAAAGAAATGAAGCTTTATCTAAAGGGTTAGTGTTTTAAGTTAAGATAAGGAAGTCTGTTAATTAGAGACAAGCCACCAGACATATACTGCAACAGAGGGAATGGCCTGAAAATAATGGCAAAACTGTTTTCTATCTCTTTAAAACCTCACTCACTCTTTTTGGGAACTAAAACCTGCATTCAGGACAGTGGTTGGGAGGGGGAGGGGAATGTTCTTTGTTCTTTGTGCTACAGGAGATGGCTCAACAACAGAACAGTCTGGAGAGGTCCTGGGCAAGGTCACAGAATTTCTTCAGCAGAGATGGGGCAATCAAAATCATCAACTGTTGTTAAACAATAGCCTAAAATTGAAAACTATCCCTTTAAAAGCTCTGGATTTCTGCTTATGATTAGGAAACATGGTACTTTAAGACAGGAGTCTGCCATTTTCCTCATTTGCTGCCAAATTAATAAATCTCTCTTTCCTTCTCCCCAAACAACTTGTCCTCAGCCTTGTTCTTCTGATTAGGCCTTAGGGACAAGTGCCAAGCTTTCCATAAGTAAACTGGACATAGACTCAGACTCAAATAATCTGTTAAGTAAATAGATGAACTGCAGGTGTGTTTTAAGCTTTGTCTTGCATAGCCTTAGGCTTGTTAATGAGTTACAAAGGATGTCTCCAAGAAGGGAAGTGGGGCATAACCAGAGATGTCTGACTTCCCTTCTCATGGCCAGTAACTCAGCTTTGGACTATTTCTGGGATCCCCTTGGCCAAGAAAGGCGCATTTAGTCGGCTGGGGAGCTTAAGGTTTTATTTTAGTTCACACCATGATACGTAAGACAATGTCTGAAATAACTGCCACAGTGACCCTAATAGGGAGATGTAGACAGCATGAGGTCACATGTCATGGATTTGGATTGCATCTACCCATAGAAGGGTTTGAAAATTAAAATACATATAAGTGTGTCTGTATATATATGAATATATATATATATAAACTAGCACTTATATATACATAGTATATGCGTATATACACTGAACTACATATATATAGTCAGTCAATTAATAACAAATGAAAAGTACCAACAATTAGAGTTTGAATTAAAACAATTATTTATCAATTGATCTGTGTGTGGACATTTTTACTACGTTATTCACTGGAACGATAAAAAACTAGTAAACAATATGGCTTTGCCCTAGGAAAGTTAAGGTTTCAGCTGAACAACTGACTTTCGTTTATTAGATATGCGAATCCTGCTCTTCCACTTACTAACTGTGAACTTGCACAAGTTACTGAATCTCTCTATGCCTCAGTTTCATCTGCAAAATGAGGATGATGATAGTATTTACCTCATGGGGTCATGTAAGATTTAAATGAATTAATATTAAAAAGGACACGTAGCAGTGCCCAGTATAGGCTAGTTATCTCCGTTGTTGTTGCTGCTGCTAGGTGTTAATCATCAGATGAATGGATAACAAAATGTGGTATATATACACTAAAAAGAAGGAAATCCTGTCATTTATGACAATGTGGATGAACCTAGAGGACATAATGCTAAGTAAAATAAGCCAGATACATAAAGAAAACACTGCATGATCTCACTTGTATGTGAAATCTAAAAAAGTCAAATTCACAAAAACGGAGAGTACGAGAGTGGTTGCCAGGGGCTGGGGGATAGGGGAAGGGGAGATTGGTGAAAGGGTACAAGCTTTCAGCTGTAAGATGAATAAGTTCTGGAGACTTAAGGTACAATATGGCAACTATACTTAATGTATTGCGTACTTGCAATTTCCTAAGAGAATAGATTTTAAATATTTTCACACAAAAAAGGTAAGTATGTAAGGTGATGGTTATACTAAATAGCTTGACTGCGGAAACCATTTCACAATCGATGTGTCTATCAAAATATCATGTTGTATAGAAGCAGAGAGTGGAATAGTAGTTACCAGAGACTGGAGAGGGTGGGGACAGGAGGATGAGGAGAGGTCTGTCAGTGGGTGCAAAATTAAAATTAGATAGAAAGAATAAGTTCTGGTGTACTATCACACAGTAGGGTGACTATGGTTAAAGTGTTGTATGTTACAAATTGGCCGGGCGCTGTGGCTCACGTCTGTAATCGTAGCATTCTGGGAGGCCCAAGGCGGGAGGATCATTTGCGGTCAGTAGTTAGAAGACCAGCCTGAGCAAGAGGGAGACCCCATCTCCACTAAAAATAGAAAAAGTTAGCCAGGCATGGTAGCACACGCCTATAGTCCCACCTACTTTGGAGCCGGAGGCAGGAGGATCGCTTGAGCCCAGGAGTTTGAGGTTGCTGTGACCTAGGCTGATGACACGGCACTCTAGCCTGGGCAACAGAGTGAGACTGTGTCTCAAAAAAAAAAAGAAAATATATCGTATGTTACAAATTACGTAAAAGAGAGGCTTTTGAATGTTCTCATCACAAAGAAATGATAAATGCATGAGGTGATGAATACATTAACCACCCTGATTGGATTATTATATGACATATATATATATCAAAACATCAAATGTACTCTGATGAATATGTATAATTACAATGTGTCCATTTAAAAAATAATGCTGTACACCTTAAATGTATATAATTTTTGTTTGTCAATTATACCTGAGTAAAGTTGAAAAAAAGAAAAAATAATGTCGTATTATTCTAATCTTATATTCCCAGTGAGTAAAATAAAACTTTTCTTTAGGTTTCTAGGTGATACTGAGATTGTAATTTTTAAAATAGCCTTTATATGCTACAATTATAAATAGTCTGATTTTTTAATTTGTTTTCGCTATTGTGATTATGTCAAATATGTTACTGATGACCAGTCTAAGTCAGGGGAATATTTACAGGATATGAAATGCATATAAGCTGTGCCTCTACTAACTGTTACTACAGATAGCACAGCACACTGTTTCTTCTCTCTTTTTTTTTTAATTTAGTCTCCATCAGAGGAAGATAACACTGCTCTCATATATCCTGAATTAGCATTTTTTTAATGCTTGAGGATATGATTTATTTTTCCATTTTTTAAAAACTTATTAAAATTATTTTTACTTTAATCAAGGTGTTTAAATATCTTTTCTTTGAGTCGTGTTTACCAGGGACACAAATTAAGGGTAGGCTTTAGATAAAATTGTAAGAAGATAGCATTTGGTTTTATGCTCCTAGTTTACCCAATCTGTTTTCTTAACCTTCCCCAGCCCCTGACTTCCACCTTCTCCCCTGTCCTCCAGAGCAAACTGTGTCTATCCCATCCACCTGATTTAACCCATCAAAACCCGTCTTAGAAGAAACAGCTGAAATTAACATACCATCATCTCCCTTTATACCAATATATTTCCCCACAAAGTAATAACTGAATTTTAACAGGACATAATACCTGAGCTTCTAACATTAGGGGATCTTTAATTCTGGGAATATGTTTGGTTGCCAGAGTATGGAAAGTCACAGGGTAAAAATGGGACATCTTCCTGAATGTAAATATTAATGATAAGTCATTTTAAGCATTTGTCTAATAAAACAAGCACGGCTACATTACAAATGGGGATGGCAGAGTACCCCAGAATTTTAAGGATAAAACACAAAACTGTAAGGAAATCATATATTTGTGGTAGGCTATTCAAGCCAAAGCCCTTAAAGCCACCCACTGCTCTGCCATCAGAAGGGCATCTGTAGAAAAATTTAAGTAGCACCATCTTCAGTTAAAGAGATGAAGTCTTAATGTGTAATTTCCATAAGATACCATAAATTAGCAAGAGGATGATGCTAACTTATGCTAGTGATAAGATGATAGTAAAATACCATAAATTAGCAGGAGGATGATGACTCCCACTTAATAGAAAGAAGTTGAAGTTCCAACATTTACTGTCTGTGTGATTTTGGGCAAGCCACTTAACCTGAGTTTCCGTACCTATGAACTGGAATGAAGGCTCCCAGTTCAGTGCTCTTCACAAGCACTGGTGAAGCTGAAGAAAGATGATTGTGAACATGTTTTATAAACAATAAAATGCTACATAAAGGTAACTTACTCTTGCTTCTGTTTTTGCTTCACCATGTGTTTTGTGGAAATGTTCGAAGGCCTTCTCCAAACCCTGGAATCTCATTCCAGCACAATCAAGCCCCACCTTGCCCACTAACTGCTCCTCTCCTGCTTTCGTGTAGTCGTACTTCTGGACTGTTTTTTTCTTTAAGAGACAGGGTCTTGCTCTGTTGCCCAGGCTAGAGTGCAGTGATGCATTCATAGCTGAAGCAATCCTCTCACCTCAGTCTCCTGAGTAGCTTTGGGACTACAGGTGAGCTCCGCCATGCCCAGCTAATGTTTTCTTTTTTTTATTTTTTGTAGAGACAGGGTCTCCCTACATTGCTCAGGCTGGTCTCAAACTCCTGGCCTCAAGCGATCTTCCTGCCTCAGCCTCCCAAAGTGCTAGGATTACAGGCATGAGCCACCACATCTAGCCTACTTCTGGACTTTTGAGCTCAAGCTGTCAACTGCCTACGGAGGAGTGTCAGCGTTTGATCGTAAATAATTTTCCATATTGTGTATTAAGATCTTACACAGAGATAGAAAAACATGTCTACATTTTAAAGAATCTGTGCATGGTTCTTGCTCACGGCTCTCCCCTACCTGGGGGATCAGCAGGAGCTTGTGAGGAATACAAGGTTAGTTCTGGTAATGCCCACCTGAGAGCCGGAAGTAGCTCGAGTAATCACATTCCTTTCTTTGGGACGAAGATTACTTCTATCTCTGGCTTATTTGCCAACTGTGTAAATCTCTTGGGGAGAGACAGATATATAGCTTTAGCTTTGAGGCCCTCAATTGGCTATTTACAAAAATAGAAAAATGCCTTCATCTGAACTTGAAATTCCTGCAGTGGGTTTAGATACAGAAAATGCTACTTCCAATGGAGAAAGGCAAGCCAAGCATGTACACGCAGATAAATCACACAGTCTTTCCCTCCCAGAAAGCACCCCAAGAGTCTTTTGGTTTTTTCTTGCAACTGCTTGATAGGGACAGTTTTCCTTTAAATTGTTACTGCATTCTCCTTGGTGTGTGGACAACAGGGAAACTTGAGTCAGCCCTGGGGCTCAGGAATTGGCATGGTAGAGACACAAAATGCATGACCATTTTAAAGCTCCAAGAATAATACCTCTTAGCAAAAGGTATATTGGCACCCAGAAATTTGTGCTTTCCTAGAGATTCTTCTAGATAATGTGATCTAATTTATTCTACTCAACTTTGAGAGTTAGCACATCTGGCCTCTAATACCAGCTGTACCATTGATTGTACAATTGGTGGACGGAACCAGCCTCCTGCCCAGCCGACATTCGAGTAGGCTTGGGCTGAGATGGGAAAGGCGGATAAACATTCCTAAAGGATGAGAACGATTCAAGCTTTAATCTTTCCTTTAGCTTTGAGTAAGTTTGTTCAATCCCACAAACACACTTACTTTCAATTAGGACACATTCCTTATTATTTCTTTCTTTCTTTTTCTTTCCTTCCTTCTTTCTTTTTTTTTGGACAAGGTCTTTTTTATATATATATATATATATATATATATATATACACATATATACATACATATATATATTATTTCAGCATATTACAGGGGTACAAATGTTTAGGTTACATGTATTGCCTTGCCCTGCCTGAGTCAGACGTATAAGCATGTCCATCCCCCAGATGGTGTGCACACCATACTCATTAGGTGTGAATTTACCCATCCCCTCCTCCCACCTGCCCGACAGACAATGAATGTTACTACCATATGTGCACATAAATGTTGATCAGTTAATACCAATTTGGATGAGGTCTTGCTATGCTGTCCATGCTGGAGTGCAGTGGCTATTCACAGGCATGAACATAACGAACTACAACCTCAAACTCCTGGCCTCAAGGAATCTGCCCACCTCAGCCTCCGAGTAGCTGGAACTACAGATGTGTGTCACTGCACCCCACTTTATTTTCTTTTAAGAGAGACCATTTTCTTTCACATTATTTTACAATGACACGGGCAATATATGCCCATTTCCAGAGAACACAGATAGATACAAAGAGGATAATAAAAATCATCTTTGTGAACATGTGAAAAATTCCTTTCACGGCTTTTCACTATGCATATGTATGCATTTAAAACTCAGAATCCTTAAAAAACAAATCAGAATCCTAACACATGGTATTGTTGAACATTTGCAGTTCTCTAAACTGCTCATGCCCTTTGTCCAAATATTTAAGCCGGTGTTCATCTTTTTCTGATTGATTTGAAAACCCTATTCGTCTATTAAGAATAGTAACACCTTATCATAAATGTAGTAATTTTGTGTCTGGTTTATTCTTAGTCTTTTAATGTGTTGAATTTTTAAAGTAAAAGAAACCATAATTTTTTGAAGGACAGAAGCAAAAACATATTACTGCAGAAAAAGAAATAGCAAATATGAGTAAGCAAAAAGAAGAATTTGTTGAAAAAGAAAAGCGCACGTTAATCCACACCTTGAGATAATCACTGTTCATTCCTAGCATGTATCTTTGCTGATACGTACATCTACATGTACCTGTATTTCTTTTAACTACGTTTACCTGAAAATCATTACTCATTATTTTTATTTTTCAGGTAGCCATGTCCTTTTACATTAGGTCTATGAATTAAAAGCTATGTGTAATTGGATTCTGGATTTTTTTTCTCCTGTTTGAGAGACTTAACAGGCAGTTGAAACCATTTACCCTTCTAACATGTTTCCCCTTGCTATTTCTTTCTGTTTCAGTCTTTATCAAAGGGAAGCTTTCTATCTCTCTCTCTCTCTCTCTCTCTCTCTCTCTCTCTCTCTCTCCATTTTATTTTGATAGATAGCCTGTTTCTGTTTTATTAGTGATCACATTTTCTTTTTACCTAAACTTTTTTCCACTACTCCCGAACGTCAAAAATCTTTCACTTCTTCTTGCGTAAAATGAAAAATTATAGCATTACTCTTTCTACCCTTTCTTCAGCTTGATATAATCTGGAGTTTTAGGCCTCAACTATGATTATGTAATTATTAATTAATTAATTATTGTGTTTTAATATATATAGCTTCTCTGTCAAGAGCTTCTGATATTTTTATCCTGTTGTAGGTGCATGTTTATGTAAGCCAGATGTATCTCCAATATTAAATAGTTTCACTGCTCATGCATATTGCCATTTCATTTTTACCATAACCCTCACATTTTTCAGGTGTCTATTTTGATTTCTTACTCAGTTAGATGGACCAACTGACCGAGACCCAAGTGCATCTTCCATCACCTCTGTGCTTGAAATACAGGTGTGTGTCATTGCTCTCTTCTGCTCAGCACCTGGTGAGCCCTTTTCATCTAGATTTCCTGGTGTTCAGGAAAACTCTTCTTTCTTTAATCGTTGCTTTGGGTCCATCAAGAACACTCTCTCCTTCTGGAATTCAGTTACACATAAATATGAGCTCCTAATTACGTTCTGCATGGCTCAGCTTTTTTTCCTTCCTTCTTTCAATTTTATCTCTGTATTTTCTGCCTTAATTTCAGGAAAATTCTAGAGCTTCTCTTATACTTCAGAAATTTTATATTGTCGGTATCAAATCTGCTATCCATTTAGTACATCATGGCTTTTATTTGAATACTTATATTTTTAATCTCTATATGTACAACTTTGATTTTAGAACGCCATGACTGCTTATTTCGGGTTCATATATACAAATTATTTTAAGTCATACAGATAACTGTTTCCTGAGGTAAATCTGTTTCAGAGGGAAGCACTTGCTTTAATTCTTCAGAGCAGTTTCTTATATTAGGTTGAATTATGTAAAATTGCCAGTATTCTAACCATTTTTTACTACAAACATAGCGATTTTATAAGACTTAACCTAAAAAAAAAATGCTTTCTTTTCCAAGACGTGTGACTTTCTCATCCTTTCCAAAGCAAGTCTTTGGTGCCCAGACTGGCTTACAGTCAAGTCAAAGTTAAGATGAGTCTGTGAGATTTGTTTGTGCCCTTGTCACCAATTCTTCAAGTCCACATATATGGGGGCAAGGGAGTGTTTTTCTCAAGATAAATTTACCGCGCCGGTTGAGCACTCCTGGATACTGGGCAGTGGGGAAGACGCCAGAGCTACCAATAGTCCCAGCAGTGAATCATGTCCATGCCGTTTTACATATGACAGTGGGTGCTGGGCAGTAGAACACTCCAGATCTCCTTGGTACTGCTTAGCTGCCATTACACTTTTTAGTAACTAAGGCAGATAAAACCAACAGTCAGTGTGCCCTTCACTGCTACATGTGGTTGCCAGATATGACAAATACACAATGCCCAGTTAAATTTGAATAAACTAACACTAGATAGTCTTTTAGTATTAGCATGTCGTATGTATTAGCAATATGTGGAACATACTTATGCCTAAAAAGTATTTGCTGTTTATGTGAAATTCAAATTTATCTGGGCATCTTGTATTTTATATGACAACCCAACTGATCAGCCCAGTCACAGCATTAAATTCTTCTCAACACCACCAGGCAGTCAGTATAGATCCACTGGTGTTGACATGTTGAGTTGATGTCCATTTGACATCCTATAATGCAGCTTAATTGGTGGGATCCTAATCCTGCCAAATAGGCCATGTTTGTCTCTAATGCTCGCTTCCCTGAGGTTTTGAATATTAGCCAGGATCTGGCAGGATCTCCTCCCCTCATCCCCAGGAGGAGTGGTGTGGGCCACCCTCTATAACTCTTGTCAGTCTGGATTCATCTCACCACCTCGCCAATAAATTCTCCAACTGTTATGGAAAGTCAGTAGTGCCCTTCCCTAGTTTCCAATGATCATGCAAGTTTTCTATTGCTTATTCCAAAGGGATCTGGGGAAGAAGAATATTAGATAATTGTGATATAGTCATCTTGCCTTCTAATCTAAATAGTCAAGACAATTTTCTTGATCTAAAACAAAATTAAGTCTTGCACATGGTCCAATGGCCAAGTTCCACCATGAACTTCAATAATCATATAAGCCCAGCTGTGATACTTATCCATAGGTTGGTCAATATTTTTGGCTATAACAACACAGAGATTTTAGAAAGGGCAACCGTGAAAGAAATTGCCTCTTGCTGCCTATTTTGAGCGTGGGGTAATGTGCAAACTCTAAGATTTGCTAAATGAGTATCATGAAATAGAACCCTTTAGAGAAACACAAATGAAACTTTGGAAATTCTACATTACGATAATTTCTTATGTCAACACACACTAACATCAAACTTCAAATGAGAATCCATTAAGAATAAAAATCAAATAATTTAGGCAGCATCTCAAAAATGATCCTACATGACCTCTTTCCTTCTCTTCCTTTATCTCTTCCTGTCCAAGGATGATTTATGACCAAAGAATAGCATTCTATAACATTAAATCAGATTTCATACTCATTATTATGCTGATATGTGCATCAATGATGCATGCACTACTCTTGCTTAAATTATGGAGATTATGAGAAAAGCATTCCTTTGAGGAATTCAGTGTATTACCATGTTTTTATGGATAGTTCATGCAAGAAAAAGCAGATCTTGGTTTGGGTATTTGTAATTCATGCATCCATTTGTAATTTTCAGTAAATACTAAGGCCACCTGGCCAACCCTATTATGACACTTCACATACAATATAAAATTTTGAATTCAATTTATTTTCAGTTCAAAAGTATGTTGATAATAATACCCTGCTATTTCTGCAGTAGGAAGATTACTTTTTTTGGTATAGAAACAGTTTTGATTTTTAAATGTAATATGCAATGCACATTCAATGTAAAAATCAAAAAATCAAAAAATCGAAAATCGAAAAATATAAAATGATATAAAGAAAATGTGAAAAAATTACCTTTAATTTCAATAGTATGAGATAAGCATCATCATTATGTTGGAATATTCTTCTGGTCTCCTATGTGTTCATACATAGAGACATAAATGTCAATGTACATACAAACATTTAGGTCATTAAATATGAAATGTCCGATTTTGAATCAACTGTTTAGTTTATTATATCTCAAACAAGAAGCAGCACAATAAATCAAAGTATGCACCTTAACTATCCACACAGTTTTGTCAGCTTAATGGTAGCTTGTTTATGCCAGCAGCAAAGAAGCCTGGAGAGCAAACGGCAATGAAATCGCAGAAGGCATTTTCTACAGCTTGTTGAGAATTGAATATTTTTCTTTGCAAGAAGTGGTCCAAAGCCTGGAAGAAGTGGGAGTCAGTTGGTGCAAGGTCTGCTGAATACGGTGGATGACAGAGAGTTTCCAAGGCCAGCCTCTGTAGTTTAAGTAGCTTTGTTTGTGTGACATGTGGTCAAGCATTGTCTTGCAAGAGGATTGGCCTGTCTCTGTTGACCAATTTTGGCTGCTTAATCGCAAGCATCCTCATCATTTCATCTAATTGGCTGCAGTAGATATCCACTGTAATTGATTTACCAGGTTTCATGAAGCTGTAATGGATAATACCAGTGCTGGACCACCAGACAGACACCATTAGCCTTTTTTGATCAATATTTGGTTTTGAACTGTGTTTTGGCACTTCATCTTTATCCAACCATTGTGCCAAATGCTTGTGATTGTCAAAAAGAATCCACTTTTCATCCAGTGTAAAAATACAGCGTAGAAATGGTCTGCCTTTATATCATGACAGCAAAGATAAGCAACCTTCAAGACAATTTCTCTTCTGATGCTCCTTTAATTCATGCAGAACCCATCTATGCCCCTTCTTTACCTTGCCGATTTGTTTCAAATGGTCTAATATTGTTGAAATAGTAACGTCAAACCTTGCTGCTAATTCACATGTAGATTGAAATGGATTCACTTCCAATCCAGCTTTCAGCTCATCATTATCCACCTTGGTCTCAGGTTGCCCACATGGCTCATTGTCAAGATTAAAATCACCACAACGAAACTTCTCAAATCGTCAACAGACTGTGCGTTCATTAGCCACATCCTTCCCAAACACTTCGTTGATATTTCAAGCTGTTTGGGCTTCAGCGGTTCCATGATGGAACTCACGTCCACAAACAACATGAATTTTTGACTTATTCGTGGTTTCACAAAAATTGCTCTTAAAAAAAAATGTAAAAGATAATCACAAGCCAAACCATTTGTTTGAAAGACTGAGGATGTACCTTCATAATAAAAATAAAACAAGAACTATCAAAGTGAAATGTCAGAGATATCAACTGTCTAACTTAGTACTTAAGGAAATCGGACAATTTCATGCTTAATAACCTTAATACGATCCAAAGAGTTGGCTTTATTTTAGGTGTGGTGTGCTTCAACACTTAATTTGCATTGCTTTTCAACATTACAGTTCACCTTATAAAGTAGCTACTATTATCATTCCCAATTTAGAGACAAAGAAGTCAAAAACAAAGTGCTAGCAAGCAGAGAAGCCAGAATTTGAAACAAGGCAGTCTGACTACAGAGCTCAAAATATACTAGGTCCTGTTTAATCATCTGCCTTTTTCACCTAACAATATATCATGGAGACCTTCCCATATTAATATATTTTGATATGCTATCCTAATGTCACTATCATGTAACACCTACCAATCAAGATATAGAATATTTGCAGGCAAATCTCTCCACCACCACCACCAGCAACAACCAATGAGTAACATTCTGTCACTACACAGACCAGTTTAGACTTTTCTAAAATTTCAAGTAAATAGAACTATACAATATGTAGTCATTTGTTTATCTTCTTTCCCTCAACATAATCTTTTGAGATTTAAACATGATGGTGCGTATGTCAATAGCTGAGAAGGACTGATTTTAACATACATAACAATATGTTTATCTAATCAACTGATGATAGACATTTGTGTTGTTTCTGGCTTGAAGTTATTGTAAATAAAGCTTCTAATTACATTTGTGTAAAAGTCTTTCTGTGCACATATGCTTTAGGTTTGTTTTATTTTTAGGTATGTACCATGGAGCAAAATTTCTGGGTCGCATCGTAAGAGAATATTTAACTTTATAAAAAACTGCCGAACTATGTTCCAATGTAATTATACCAATTTACTTTCCCAACAGCAATGTATGAGAGTTTCAGATGTTCCGCATTCTTACCAACACTTGATATTGTCAGTCTGTTTAATTTTAGCTATCCTAGTGGTGAGGGATGGGATATCTTAATTTTTATTTTCCCAAGGATGAATGATGTTAGGCATCTTTTCATATGCTTATTGACCACCCGTATATCATTTTTTTGGAAAGAATTTGCTCAAATATTTTCCTCATTTGTACCTAGTACATTCAAAAACTTATTATTGAGTTATAGGTGTTCATTGTGTGTTCTAAACAAAAGTCCTCTGTCAGATACGTTTGTTGTGAATTTTTTCCCAGTCTCTGACTTGACTTCTCATTTTCTTAACAGTGTCTTTTGAAGAGCACTTTGGATTTTAATGTAATGTAATTTATGAATTTTTCCCTTTACAGTTTATGTTTTTGCTGTTATATTAAAGAAATATTTTGCTCCCACAAGGCAGAAAAAAGTACTCCTATGCTTTCTTTTTAAAGTATCATACTTCAGTTTTTATGTTTATGTCAATATCTATTTCTAGTCCATTGTACATGTTACAAAATAATTTGGAGATTCACTTTTTCATATGGATATCTAATTGTTCTGGTACTGTTTGTTGAAAACACCAGTTTTTTCAGCAATGAATTACCTGAAATGTTTGTTGAAAATCAATAAGACTCTAAATGTAAGAGTCCATTTCTTGATTTGCTCTTCTATGACATTGACCTATATGTCTCTCTCTCTCTCTCTCTCTCTCTCTCTCTCTCTATATATATATATATATATACACACATATACGTATTTTTTTTTTTTTTTGAGACAGAGTCTTGCTCTGTCACCTGGGCTAGAGTACAATGGTATCAGCCTAGCTCACAGCAACCTCAAACTCCTGGGCTCAAGCGATCCTCCTGCCTCAGCCTCCCAAGTAGCTGGGACTACAGGTGCAGGCCACCACACCCAGCTAGTTCTGTTTTTGGTAGAGACTGGGGTCTTGCTCTTGCTCAGGCTGGTCTCAAACTCCTGAGCTCAAGCAATCCTCCTGTCTCAGCTTCCCAGAGTGCTAGGATTACAGGTGTGAGCCACCACACCCGGCCAATATGTCTATTCTTACACTAGGTATCATCGACCCTAATGAGCCTCTAAAATTTGACTGCCCATCGTGTTGGAAGAGTGAACAGATTAGTTGTTCCTGAGGGTGATGTTAGGATCAATCAGGGAATATTATTGGAGGAGAGAGAAGATTGCTATAATATACCTTCATCTATACACTATATTTATGGAATAGTCTGCTTATTACAGCAGTGAGCTCCCCATCGCTGGAAGTGTTCAAGCCAAGGTCAGATCATCAGTTAACAGTGATGTTCTATAAAAGATTCCTGCAATGGGTAAGTAATTTGTTTAAAGGACCTGTAAAATCCCTTCTAGTTTTGCAATTTCATGATTCTGTGGAAAGCTTGCAGGAGCTCAGTAGAATACTTGAAAATTTACATCATAAAAAAATTGTACATGTTCTAAAGCCAAAATAGCCTATGAATGGCCATCTTTCATCACGCATTTAAATACCCAAGTAAAAGAAGAACCAAAGTTTACCTTTTTTGGTCATCTCTGCAAGTGAAAAGACAGTGTTCTAACTCCAGTAGTACTGAGTACCTTCTACCAATCTTCCCTGCTACAAAAAAATAAAAATAAAAAGATAAAACAGCTTGAAGAAAATAGGTATATTTTTTGCCCTGAAAACAGAATTAACTAGGTCCCACAAATCCAAGGCTAGAGGGAAATTAGGCCATGATTATAGGAAATCAGACTGCAAATAGAAACGTTAAAATATGAAAAACCATAGCATCACTATATTTATTACTTTTTAGCCTGATACATATTAATTAGCATCAAATGTATCAATTGCACACGAACTTCTCACAGCGAAGCTCCACTTCTAATGTGTTTTCTCATCATATTTTGAAATTTTTTATTAACACAACTCCAAATATTAAATAATAATTTCTTGTACCATGTTGTATGCATCAAGGACCTTTAGAAGTGATGTCAGTACTTCTGATTGGCATGAGAGGTTAAATTGGTAGAATTCCTCCTCATTCATATCTTAATTCATAACTAAGAATGTTTAGTTATGCACTGTGGTAGATTAATTGCATTATGGCCCCAATTCTTTACTCCTTGTACCCACATGTTTTGTCAAGTGACTTTGGAGTTCCTCCTATAAGGATGGAGTATTTCCCACCCCAGGTACCTTGCTTTGAACTTTAAAATGAGTGGAAGGGGCAGTGGGCTAGTCCTAAACCTAGGCCTCCAGGGCTTGCAAGTGTCTGCTTGTGGTCTTTTGTGACCCTGCCATCACGTATGAACATGCCCAGGCTAGTCGGCCAGAAAGATAAGAGACTTACTGAACAGAGCTGAGCCATGGCCAGCCTATGCCAGCCGACTCCCAACAAATGGGTGAGCTCAGCCAAGATCAGTAAAGACTCCTGGTTCACCTAAAGTTGACCCCCCATGATACACTCATCTCTATGCAATAACAGAGCTCTAGGGTTGTTTGTTATGATATGGTTGTTTTGTAACAAGTAACTGATACAATTATCTTGTGAGCTTTCTTGCTGATGATGTAACATACCCATTACACTTTTAAACACATTGAAAATAGGAACCAAACTGCTTTCGTTTCCTTGCATATCATTAGAACCTTGAGCACCAGAGCTTGCAAACTGACTTCTTCTGCATGTGTGATCACAACCATTGTTACAAATAGATAGTGCGATCTGTCAGGCATGAATCCATAAAACGCAAAGCGGAAAGGGCTGCCTTTGAATGCTGTCATGCTTATATTTAGAGTCTCCAAAATCAATTGCAAGGTGAAATCCATTCATCCAATAAATTTGGATTCATCAGTATAAATATGTACAGGTGTATATATGTGTGTGTGTTTGTATTATACATTCATACGCTTCTTTTTCATGCCCTTGAAATATTTTTTAAACAGTTAACACACTCATCTGCAAATAAAACTTCAATAAATTTTAAGAAATAAAACTATAAGGCTATTTTTTCTTTCTCATACATTAACACCAGAACTTTATAAAAAATAAACCAAAAGCATCAAATTACTTAAAAACCTCTCTTAAAATATTTTTATGTCAAACAGAAAATAATTCTCATAAATTATTAGTTGAATAGGAATAACAGTATATTTCCTTAACCTAATGAAGAGTTTTTAGTCTGAAACCAGAAGCCACATCATACTTAATTAGTCACATTAAGATCAGAAACAAATATTAAAAATGTACGATGATACCACCATTATTTATTAATAGTCTGGAAGTGAGAGATCATATACTAAAACAAACCAATGGAGAAAGATATCATCAGTAAAAAATATGTTTATCATTATTTGAATGTAATAAAATTTTCAGTGTAGGATATTCAAAAACAGCAATAAAATTCAGTCATAAAAAGTTAAATAAGGTAGCTGGTTAAAGCAGAGATAAAAATCAGTTGACATCAGACAGTTCAGCACATCATTTCAATTCCTAGCATTAGAAATTAATTGAAATCATCTGAAAAAAATACACCTTTCCCCAACCAGTATTTTGCTATTCAAAATATTAAGAAATGTCCTTTCACAGGAGAATCTGTAAAAACTTGAATATAAGGTGACACCAATTTTATTGGGAGATAATTTGGGACAATTGCTACCCCATATTTGGAGATAACATATAATGTACATATAAATTTGTATATAATGTACACAATAAAATTTTTATTACATATAGATATACATATGCTAGCATACAGATATTTATACAACTTAAAATAATCATATACTTAAAGTATATAATAGGAAAAAATAATCTGTTTATCCAAGTGAATGACACATGATAGATAGATGGATATAGTCATAGATTATTTTACAAATAGAATTAATTTTTCTGTGGAGAAAGAATGTTAAAAAATGGCAATGGAGAAAACCTTGGAAAAAATTAAGATTTGATTGAGGGCTAGGATTAAAGTTGATTAGTGCTAGGAAGACCAGTGGAGTTTAGGCAGGGCACAGAACAAATAGTATGAGTAAAAACTGGAGTTTTTTCTTTGTAATTTGTTCACGTGCATATTATATCATGTGTGTCATCAATTACTTGACAGGACACAAAACGTGAGAGCTGCAAATATATAACGATTATCAACATCACAGTTTATACTGCAAAGTCATTTGACTCTGTGCTTGTAAAAATCTTGTGTAATTATTTCAAATAGTCAGAGGTACTAGGAAGCACCACAATAATAAAAAAAAAAAAACTGAACTGTTTTTAAACACGCCTGTAGCTATGACAAACATACTCATACGCACCCTTTCTGTTTACTCTGTGCAGGGATATCTTGTTTTATTAATACTTCTGGTCTCTATTCTCTTCCCATGAGTTTTATAGTTAGGTTGCATAAGAATAATTCTCAGTGAAAACAATTCCACTTCACACTGTGAATTCAAACACACTTGAGCAATGCGAGGGAGGTAAGATTCGTGCATCAGGACCACAGATGGGTGGCTAGGAGTTCTCTTCCTCCTGCAACCTCCTGTCTGCTAGAGGTGCTAATGAACAGTGAAATGACCATATGCTTAGTACAGCCAGAAACACAAAAAGAGAAAAGGAATCATTACAGTCTATCCCTGAAAATCCAAGTGTTTGCTAGGTCCTAAAGACACAGAAAATGAGTAACAGATATGCATCCTGAGATCACAAACAAAAATGGCATACAGAAAGCTGACCAACCTCGTCAATGGTGAAAAACAAAAATTATTAATAAAACAAGATATAATATTTGTTTGCTAGATTGGAAAAAATTAAAAAGGTTGATAACATTCAGCGTCAGCAAGAGTGTGGAAAAATGAGGGTTCTCATAAAATGCTGGTAGGTAGGCAAATTAGCGCAACCTTATAGAAGATAGTTTTGTCTGCATGTAACAGATATACCCAACTAACAATGCATTAGAGAAATGGTGTTTATTTTTAAACACATATTTTTAAAGGTCTGGGAGGATGGAAGCTATTGGCCTCGATTCAGCTGTTCTCTTTCAATCTTATAGCTCCATTACCTAGGAGTTTAGGCTTTGTATTTCCAGTTTGTCCTCCCATGATGGAAAGATGCTTGCTGGAGCTGTAGACTGCTCATCAGAATACCAAGCAGAAAGAAAGGTCCAGAAGCCTACAGACCCTGGTTTCTAAGACTATCTTCCCATCTGGTAGAAAGATCATTCAGCACTCTTCCCTTTGAGTCTCATTGACCAGACCTGAGACACAGTTCACTCCTAGACCAAAAGCTATTGAAGAACCCACAAAGATACACAGGGCCTATCTCTCTGATGGAAAATAACTCTTGACTGGGGCATGAATTTGTTTCAGTCACAAATTTTTTATGTGACATTTTGGTAGTATCTACCAAAATTTAAAAGCATTAATCTATCGCAGTGTTATTTCTGCCAGGAAATTAGGCCATAATATACTTTTAGAGGCCAGACATGGTAGGTCTCACCTGTAATCCTGGCACTCTGAGAAGCCAAGGCGGGAGGCTCATTTGAGCTCAGGAGTTTGAAACCATCCTGAGCAAGAGCGAGACACCATCTCCACCAAAAATAGAAAAAATTAGCCAGGCATGGTGGCACATGCCTTTGTAGTCCCAGCTACTTAGGGAGGCTGAGGTCGGAGGATCACTTGAGCCCAGGAGTTTGAGCTTTCAGTCAGCTATGATGACACCACTACACTCTACCCAGGGCAACAGAGTGAGACTCTGTTTCAAAAAAAAAAGAAAAACTACTATAAATACTGTGCAAAGATATACCTGTGTATGAACTTCTGAATCTATTTCTATGTGTGTGCATGTATGTGTATCTGTGCATCTTTGAACACTATGTCTGGAAATACCTATATTCATATCAGCATCATTATTAATAAGAAATTAGAAATAACTTATAATTTGAATGTCAGTTGATGCAAGCTAAACAACACAAAGCCAAGTACAAGAAGTATTAAATTATTATTTAGTGTCATTTTGTTATTGGTAGAATTTTTTTTTGTTCTTATTTATTTTATCTCCTTCAACAGAAGATTAGTTCAATCCATTGCAGATGTATATATATTGGAATACGTTGCAGCAATCAAAAAGAATAATCTA
>RJWJ010003635.1:48737-84117 GCA_004363605.1 Indri indri
ATTAATTGGACAGCTAAAAATATATATAGAAAAAATTAGCCGGGCATGGTGGCGCATGCCTGTAGTCCCAGCTACTCGGGAGGCTGAGACAGTAGGATCGCTTGAGCCCAGGAGTTTGAGGTTGCTGTGAGCTAGGCTGACGCCATGGCACTCGCCCCAGGCAAGAGAGTGAGACTCTGTCTCAAAAAAAAAAAAAAAAGAATAATCTGGGTTTACATTTGTTGACACTGGAAGATATACAAGATATAGTGTTGAGAAAAAAAATGAAAGTTTCTTGGTATATGTGTAGTCTCATCTTATTTTTCTTTTAAAAATCAGGGAAAAAATAAGCTAAGGAATGTAATTGGGAAAAAGATTCTACATTTCTATATTTTCATATTTTTTAAACAGCAAGCAAGCATTACTTTTTTATGCTTCTATCTGATTTTAGACTTCCCATTTGTTTTCAGTAGCTTTTGTGTAATAGGCCTAGGTGTGATGTGCTTTGTATTTAACATGCTTAGAGATCTTAGCATTTCTTAAATATATAACTTGATGTCTTTTACTGATTATGGAAAATTCTCATCCATTATCTCTTCAAATATTACTATTGTCCCATTCTCTTTCTTTTCATCTTGGGCACACCCATTACACATGCTAGACTTTCTCACCATATCCCATGTCTCTTTTACTCCTTTTTGTATTTTCTATCCTTTTAGTTTCTGTTTCTGTCTGGATATTTTCTTTTAACTAATCTTCAAGTTCACTAATTCTGTGTTTAGCCGTGTCTAATCTACTGTTAAATCCTCCATTGAGTTTGGAGCTTCAGATATTGTGCTTTTTAGTTCTCGAATTTCCATTTGATTCTTATTTTATAGTTTCCCTCTAGAATTTTCATTTATTTATTTTAATGCTTTGAACACATATTATGTATTTTGATGACCCTTTTTATCTGTATCTGGATATGTATTTTCTGGTTTTTCTCTTGATTTTTGGTCAAGTCCTATTCTTTCACATGCCTGATTATTTTTCATTGAGAGCTTGGTATTCCATTTGAAAAGCTGTAGAGATATTTTGAGATTCTAGATAATATTATTTCTTTCCAGAGAAGATTTAATTTTGCTTCTTGATTCACTTTGCCAATCAGGAATTGAGATTATCTAAAATTGGACTTGATTCTCCATAGGAAATTTTCTACTCACAGCCCCCTTTACCTTTACTATTAGAGGTCCCAACCAAATGTCTGAGATATTCGTGAGGGTCTCTCCATATTGATGGACTATCTCAGTCCATGTGCGTTACTATAAGGGAATACTTGAGACTGGGTAATTTGCAAAGAAAAAAGGTTTAATTGGCTCATGATTCTGCAGGCTGTACAAGCATGGTGCCAGCATCTGCTTCTGACAAGGGCTTCAGGCTGCTTCCACTCACGGAGGAAGGTGAAGGGGAGCTGGCGTGTGCAGAGATCACTTGGCAAGAGGAGGCAAAAGAGAGAGTGGGGAGGAGCAAGGCTCTTTTTAACAACCGTCTCTCGCGGGAACTAATAAAGCAAGAACTCACTCACCACCCCCACCAGGGAGGGCATTCATCTGTTCACAAGGGATCCACTCACATGACCCAAACACCTCCCACTAGGGCCCCACCCCAAACATTGGGGTCAAATTTCAACATGAAGTTTGGGGAGCAAACATCCAAACTAAAGCCGGACCCTGAACTCAGTTGTTGCATCCCCACACCTACCCCAGCCTGGTGAGTCTATTGAGAGCCCTACCCAACTTCTCAATCGTCAGCATTGCTTTGGAAATTTGCAAACGCTTCGAGGGATCAAGTGTCTGGGTTGATCTCCTTTTTATTGCCTCAGGTACATAAATCTTTGCTCTCCAGTTTTTCTAGCTGCTTTAAGGTCAAGGGTTCATGAGAAATCAGCTAATATACTGTTGCCCTTGTAAAAACCATAAAAGGTGTGTTCTTTTAAATTAAAAAAAAAAGAGAGAGAGAGGAAGTAAACAGAAAATTCTGTTAGAATAAATCACCATTTAATATCTACTTGCTATTTTTGAGTTAATATCTGCTATTTATACCAAAATGAGAAAAAGAAATTTTGATGGGAGCTGTAGACTTAGAGATTGTATTCAAGGAATTGGCAACCCTACAACACGTGAGCAGATCCTCTAAGTACATAAGATGGTAAAATTGGGAATCTGGTTGTCTTCTGGCTAGTTCTTGTTTTAAGGTTGATCTCTTCAGAAACTGAGATCTATTAAAAAGTATCAAAATGATCAAGCGCTAGGAAAGAGAATGAAATTTCTAGGTTAAAATGTCACCATGAAGCCAAACCATAATCTCCTTCCGTTAATAGTGTTAATGCATGTTGTCGAATAAATTGTATTATATTTTCTTAACTATATTAATGTTAGAAATGTAAGTTATTGAAAAAAATTAAGGCAAAAAAGTTATCAACAGTAACCAAAGAACGGGCTAATAACTTCCCCAAAAAGTGGAAACCAAGAAACTGAAAATTCTTTTGTGACTTCACATCTCCTGACCTCACATCCTAGTGAATAAAATGTTAAGCAAATCCTCAAAATTCTTGCTAATGTCCACTTCCCAGTTTAGTTAAGCCCAGACTGACAGTAAGTAGACAACTCAGAGAAAATTCAAGAGAAAAAAATCGTGAATGAAAGCACCTACCTAAGATTCCAGGATCTCTACAAAGACAAGAAAAACCACGATAGCTCATTTGTTGGGGCTATATGCTTAGTGGAGTATCTCAGGGTATCCTATGAAGCGAACTGCATATATCCCTCAAGTAGAAGGAGTGAACTCTGAAACAAAACACTGGAGACAACCTTAAAAGGGAGAATAGAGTCTTTACCATTCACTAAAGTCTGTAGTAGAAATCTCTCCATCACTTCCTAATTTTTTCAGTTCCCTTCAGTGTTCCACAAACTCAGAAAAGTAAATAAAACTAAAGTCCCACTGCCCTCAAACAGTAGGTTAAGGGGGAAGACACATTTGCATATTGGTATCAGATAAATTAGAAATGTTGTTAGTGTAGCCAGGCACGGTGGGTCACTCCTGTAATCCTAACACTTTGGGAGGCCAAGGCAGGAGGATTGCCGAGGCCAGGAGTTTGAGACCAGCCTGGGCAAATACTGAGACTTTGTCTCTAAAAAAATTTTAAAATAAATAAAATTTTTAAAAGGATATTGTTTGAGTGTTCATCCATACTGTAGCAGGAAAATTTAAGCCTGGACAGAATGGCCCACCTTAACCATGAACAAAAGAAAAGGTACAACAGCAAAAGAAAACATAAACCAAAGAATAGACAAAAATTCACAGGAAATACCTCATGTCATAGAAAAGTTTTAAAAGAATATAAATTTAATAAATTAAAGACTCAGAGTTAAAACAATAAAATCACATAATAAGAGAAAATGGGAATATTCCTTCCAGCCAAGGAATCAATTTGAGAACCAAAAACCCACCATTACCTAGCTAATAAATAAACAAATTAGAAATTTTAGGAAATAGATTAAGCATGACTGAAAATTAAATTTCTGACAAAGGGGAAAGGCTTTAGGCATAATGAATGGTGAGGAAACAGGCAAACAGATAAGGCACATAGAAAGAAGATGATATAAAAGATAGACCTATGCAATCCATCAAGATAATTCTTATCCCTGAGGTAGAAAACAACAAATATCAATAAAATACAACAAAAAATATGTTTAAAGACATAATAGGAGAGTGATCTGAACACATGCAAATACTTTTTTCCATCCCAATATCCCACTATAACCACAGAATAATAATAATAATATAATTATTATATGTCAGAGAGAACAAAGAGAAGAAAACTGTAATAAAATTTGGGAAACTGAAAAGCAAATGGACCAGTAACTAATTAGGAGAACATAAGATAGTCAGATCTCAAGCTAGCAATGGAGACAGCTCAGGCTCAATGTACTTTATTGGACAAAATTCTCAAAAGGTACATAAACTAGTATCCTCACACCCCTCCAGAACTGGAGGCAAAATGGAAGAAATACCAAGATCAAGAGCATGATGGAGATAGTTGTTTGCAGAGAGATGTACAAATGGTCAACAATCACATGAAAAGAGCCTCGCCGTTTTTGGCTATCAGGGAAATGCAAATCAAAACTGCAATTAGACACAACTTCACACCACTTACATGTATACAATCAAAAAGACAGAAAATAACAGGTGTTGAAGAGGATGTAAAGAAATTCGAACTGTTGTACCTTGTTGATGAGAATGTAAAATAACAAACTGCTTTGGAAAACAGTCTGGCAGTCCACCAAAATTTTAAACATAGAGTTACTTTATGACCCAGCAATTCCACTCCTAAGTGTATACCCAAGAAAATTGAAAGCCCATGTCCCCACAAAAACTTGTACACAAATTGTACATTTTTCACAATAGCCAAAATGTGGAAAAAACCTAAATGTCCCTCAACCGATGAATGAATAAACAAAATGTGGTATATCCATACAATGGATATCATTCAGCAATAAAAAGGTATGAAGTACTGGTATATGTTACAACGCGGATGAATCTTGAAAATGTCATACTAATGAAAGAAGCCAGTCACAAAAGGTCACATGTTGCATGATTCCATTTACATGAAATGTTCAGAATAAACAAATCCATAGAAATAGAAAGCAGATTAGTGAATTTCTAGGGCTGAGGGTGAGTGGGTTGGGAAAATGGGGAGTTTAGTGTTAATAGGTATGGGGTTTCTTTTTGCGGTAATGAAAATATTCCAGATTTGATTGTGATGACAGTTGTATAACTATTTGAATATATTAAAATCATTTCCTTGTACTTTAAATGGGTGAATTGTATGATATGTAAATTATATCTCATTAAAGTTATTATTTTTATAAAAGTGATTTGCTGGGTTTCCAACATAACAGATGAAAATAGATGTAACCAAGGCTCATTGGCGTCACATTTCAAAATACCAAAGACAAAGAGAAGATTCTATAAACTTCCCAAGGGGGAAAAACGAGTTCAATACCAAGAATTGGATATCTGAATGGCATCAGACTTCCCAATAGCAACCATATGCACAAAGAAAATGCAGCAATGCTTTCAATATTCTGAAGAAAAATATCTCTAACCTACAATTCTATACTTAGCCAAATTGTAAATCAAGTATGAGAGTAAGATGAAGACATTTTAGACATGTAAGTTCTCAAAAAATTAACCTTGTGCACCTTTTGACAAGAAGCTACTGGAGATTGGACAAAGTATGGTGAAACTAACCAAAAAAAAACCACAAAATAACAACAACAACAAAACTACCTGGGGTTGTGCTCCTCTGAACTGAGTGTATAAACCAAGACAGAGGAAGGCACAGGGATGCGGAAATAGATCATCCAATGCAGGTGACAGATAAAGAGAATTCCCAGGGAATGCCCGAGGAAAAGGGAAATCCCAGAATGATAGTTATGTTCTAGACTAGAAAGCAACAGTCTAATCTGAAGTAGTTTGTCCCAAACAAGTATGTAGAAACGATCTTCACCAGGTAGATGGGAGACAGACAGACCCAGCCAGAATGCCCTACATGAGCCTGCTTCAGACTCTGTGCCTTGGATTGCCTCACTCTGTGCTGCAGAAATTCCCGCTCTCCCATCGGCGCTCAATGCTGGATCATCTAAAGATACTCGTTTCAAACCACGGAATTGAGCTTCATTCACCTGGGAACTGAAAGTAGGCCATGCGAGATGTACGAATCAGAGTATCCATACTTATGCTGCGTAACAAATTAACTCCCAAACCTCGCTGACCTATCACTCTCACACTGCGTGGCCAATGGAGACGGCTACACACAGTCACTGAGACACCCAGGCTAATAAGCACTCTAATTCTTAACGTGTTCCCACAGTTGCTGTGGCAGGTTAAAAGAGAGTTGGCCCAGCCCTAGCTCTTGAACCTCCCACCCAGAAGTAACATACATCTACACTCCTGGCACATTGGCAAGAGCTAGAAACATGGTCCCGACTAACTGCAGGAGTTCTAGGAAATGTGGCAGACCACATGAAAGATGGTGAGAAGTCTGTATCTCTGTCACACATGCTGAGACGCAGAAAACACCGAACAGCCCAATTTCTCACATTTTTATCACATACCCAGAACCTGGCCCACAGTTTATCTCTGTCACACGCCCACCTTGGTAAGCCTTGTGTTTCTCCGGATTCAGTCGTGACCTCGCCCACTTACTTCCTCAGAGGAGGCTGCTGTTAATTCTGAGGGAAGCTGAGGGCGGCCTGTGACCCTGCGAATGCTCAGTTTGTGCTTCCTTCATGCAATGCCGCCTGGTCTAACATAACAAGGTTTGTACTTGCTACTCAGACTTTTAAAACTAAAGGCAGGTAGACAGGAGGCAGACAGACAGATAGACAGAGACAGGCCGGGAATTAATACATGGGCAAATACTATTTTTAAAAGTAAAGAAAGGTTAACACAAAAATCAGAGCAGTGGTTGCCTCTGGTGGGGGTGGGGGGCATGATACAATTGGGAAAAGCACCAGTAACATGTTCTGTTTCCTAATCCAGACTGTGGGTACTGGACACACGGGTGTTTGTTCTATTAATATTCTGAAATCTATCTATTTAGCATCTATCAATCTATCTAATCTATGTGTGTGTTTATGGAGTTTCCCGTAGTTCAGTAAAGGACTAACCTTGCCCAAAGAAAGGTTTGGCCCTTGACCAGCTCCTGGAAGATAATCTCTAAGCCCTTAAAATGTCCTGCTTGGTGAAAGTGTCTTCACTCATCCAGGGCCGAGGGTCAAGCCAGATAGTCCATGCTCACTGTGTGACTTACAGTGCGGACCTGGGGCTAGTGACATCGGCTTGACCTCTGGAGGGGCTGGAGACGAAGGTCAGTCATGCCTCTGTGTGCGTCTGACCCCGGTAACACCCTGGACATCAGGGATGGTTGAGCTTTCCTGTTGAGCATGTTTCCTCCGTGCATGTTAGCAGACACCTCTGTCGGGACAGGCAAGCACTGTCTGCATGACAGCAATGGGAAGAGACACTGGGGACTCACGCCTGACGTGTGGGATGCTGCTGTCACCAACGCCATGAGCAAATTTCAATGACCCCTATGTTTCTATAATCCTCTCCCTTAACCAATTACTTTACCTTTTGAGTTGTTTCCCAGAAATAGTGGATTTTCCACAAGACTGAGGAGGTCAGATTCCGAAGGGCCCTGGGCAGACTTTCTGAGGCCAGGACTGACCAGCCCCTTTGACTTGCCCCAAGGCACGTGGCCCCGCCTTAAAAAGCCCACGATCTCCATTAGTTGGAGAGATGAATTTGAAGCAACTTCTCATCCCATTCTCCCGAAAACACATCTTTTGTATTAAGAAATTCTTTTCTTCTTTGGCAATCCTCATTTTCTCAATAATTGGATCTTCATGCAGCAAGTAATTGGATCTAGGCCAAAACCCCCTTGCGGTTTTGATAACAATTTTGATTCCCTGACCAGGAAGGCATCACTTGTGGTTTGGCGGCAGCAGAGCGGGAAGGTCCCCAAAGCCTCCCTGAGCAGCCGCCTGGCCATAGTTGCCAGAGAGTGGCGTTGGACTCTCTTGACAGCTGTGCTGTCACCGGCCTCCAACGCATTTGTGATCGCCTCTTGATTTTCTCAGAAGAAAGGACCTGTGGATTTTGATATTTGCATCCAAACAGGTGAGTGCTATTTGAAGGTTACCACAACCCCTCTCAATTTGGAGTATTTCAAGGGACTTCCCATTTGTTTTTGGATGGGATAAGCCCCCAACCTTTTGTGAGAGTGGGAACTGACCTAACTGTTTTGATCTGGTGCTCTGAAGGCTTATTAGTTGAACTGCAGTTCATTTGAATGAAACTCCTTGTCTTTATAGTGCGTATTTAGTCTGTATTGGTGTGTGGCGTGTAAATGTGGAGTCTGTTAAGCTCTTTGTCTCTGTTTTCTTTTTGCCTACTTTAAATTTGCTGTCGATGGTATTATAAGCACAGTCCAAGGTCTGGGAGGTTGAAAGACAGCTCCATCCTAAGGTCTGGGAGATTAGAAGACATCTCTGTCTTAACGACTAGGGGCTGAAAGACACCTCCATCCATGGAGACAACCTGGCTGAGATGCAGGCTCATCCACTTGTTGGAAAGGGAAAGAGAGGAACAGGAAAAATAATACGTACAGACTTACATGGAACTTCAGAGGATTTCATGGCTGGAGTTCTGATGTAAAAGCTATTGAAACTTTGTGTGCATGGGTATGTGTTTAGATGTGTTTTGTGTATGTACATGTATTTTATGTTATGTCTACATGGTACCAAATTGGCTTATAAATAAAAGGAGCTCTCACAAATTAAATAAGCCCAAATGCTTTTCAAGTTTACATGAATTTAGTAATCTTTTGTAAATAAGCTAGTTTTAAAAAATTACTGGTAAGATAAAAATTAAACATGTCTTCAAAATTATCAGCTTACATTTCTGCTTGGGTTTACCAGTCATTTTTTTATTTGAAAGTATCAGGGTTTGATACAAATGTTATAAAACTATAAAATTATAGTTTTATAAAACAAAATGATCTGTATTTTTGTGACTTTTAATAAGACTAATTTAATATTTTTGGTGTAATGAAAACAGCTAAATCTCCTGAGTTAATGGAAAAATACCATATGTTTAACTTTAAGTTTCTCGATTAGGTAAAAAGTAGGCATACCGTATCAGTATTAGAATAAATAAAATTCTAAGTAAATGATAGCACAAAAACAGAAGCTTGTGGTCAAAGGTTTATGAAGATATTTTGGTTTTAGTCCCTTAATCCTAGTTGCAGATGCTGTTTCTTCCATTGACTTTACTGTCTGTGAAAAGGTACACACAAAATCTATTTCTGACTCAACCTATCATCTGATATTAATAGTACTGTTAGGGACTTAAAGCTGCCCTACGAGCTGTATGTTACAAGAACTGAAACCAAATTGGAGGCTTTAGTTGTCCCTTTGGTCTTCCTCACTCTTGATTTGTTCTGAGTACCGGTTGCAAGCTACCCAATTGTGTGTACATTATATTGCCATAACAAAGGTCTTTGTCCAAGAAAATCCCTGAGCTGCTAATTTTTATATAGTAATTTATTTCATTGTGAACAAAATGGTTATGTTTAGAATCCGAAGAGAATTTCAAAACAATCTTAATCTTTGAAAGTATTACATATACTTAAATTTGCACTTGAGTTGGAAAATGTTTTGAGACTATTTAGATTATTCTTAAAATAGCTTGATCTTGGTCCTACATAAAAAAAAAAGTTATGATTGTGGGGGAAAAGAAAAACTTTCCCTTCATCCCTAGAAGGTTCATAGAAGATCAACTCACAATAAGGAAGATTAATAAGAGAAAGAGATTGATTTACTGTGCACATGGGGAGAATCACAGAGTGATTACCCAATATCCCAATGGGATACGGAAGTTTACATACCCTCAATTTAGATGGGCGAGGGAAATGAGGAATATAGGTAATTCTGTTTAGGAGCAACAGTGGTAACTAGGGAGGCTGAATAGATAATTGAGAGAATGAATGGATGGAGGAAACAGACTGATTTCAAATGATTCTATTTGGAAATTAAATTAACCTGAGAGACAGGCATTATCTTTAAAATGATTTGGGCCAGGTCTGGTTGCATTCTTGACCTTCTTTCCTGCAATATCTTGGGATAACCAGAGGAGAAGGAAGGGCAATTGTTCTTTTTGATGGGTCTGTCTGGTTTTGTGCAGATAGAGGGAAAGCCCCTTCCAACTCCTGATCATCTCTAGGGGCCTTTAATCCAAAATACTCTTTATGCCAAGGAGTCATATTTTGGGGTGAAATTCCCTGAGTTCCTTCATGACTTTGTGTCATTATTTGAGATGCTAAGGATTGATGTTAAAGGTTTTAGTCAGTCTACAGTCAAGTGATGTCATGTCAATAAATTTTATTTGGCGATGTTGGCATTTAGAGATATCTAATTAATCAACATCTTTAAGCAGGATGTGTTCTAAAACCTTAGGGTGGTCTTGGAGGCCTTGAATTGCAGCTGTATATATATTTTCATAATTAATTTTTTTAAAGATACAATAGAAGACAATTTCCCTAAATATAGGTAGCATTAAATCTGCAGAACACAAGGACGTTTTGTGTTCTGTGGAAGATTTGTTTTAATAAAAGCTCTACAAGAAGACATGTCATGAAGAGGTTACTGAACATTAAATATAATGTGAGAAAAGAAATCTTTAGTTATCCAGAAGAAATTCAATTCACTTACAAAGAGGAAAAAATAACTGCTATTAAATTTCAGAGGATAATTATAAAAAAGTTATAAAAATCTGAGGAAAAGTATTACTGAAGAATATAATACTCAGCTAAAACTATTGTTGAAGTATTAAACAAACAGACAGACATTCTTAATCAGGAAATGATCAGGGGTTAGAGCACCCATGAGCCTTTGCTGAAAGCAGTTACGCCAAAGTGAAATCCAGGCAATCAAAAGACTCAAAATAAAGATCTTAGGGAGACGCTGAATTCAAATGATGAGTATTGAGCATTGAACTCACTTAAATGTGGAAAAATGATTAAACAACTATGGGGATTATGGGTAGAGAGCAAAATGCAGATGTTAATATTCTTGGCTAAATAAAAATAATAAAATAGAAGTCGGGATGTGGTTGGGAAGGAGGTGGGAGGGAAGGAGAGAAAGCATGATAAATTTCTCTAGCATTCACAGCAGAAACCTGAATAAAACTGTCTAAAATTTTTTTTAAATGGACTTAACCCAAAAACATGACTTGCACCTCTTGTTTTTCATAACCAGTTTTCTTTAAAAGGAGTCTATGTGATTGAGCTAGTATAAAAATAACGTAGTATTTATGAATCACTACATTCCAGGCACTGTTCTAAATGTTCTGCTATCTCTTTTTAATCCTCACAGCATCTTATGATTTCGGTACTTTAAATCCCATTTTACAGATCACAATCCTGAGGCACAGAAATGACAAGTAATTTGCCCAAGTTCCAACAGAAACTTGAAATAGTGGATCTTGGAAATAATAATTTTTCATGTACAGAAATAGTTCTACGAAGTTTGACTTTTTTTCCCTCCATTATGTTCAACTATAATTAAATTTGAAAGATTTTACTTAAAATAATATGTATGATTTAATTTAGTTTTTATAAAAAAAAATGATTTCTTTTATCCAGCCATTTTTCTAACTGTGTATGTCCATAGGAAAATGTCAGGAATCCTGCTCAGCTAACAGAATATACTTCTGAGAGTTAAAATTGGGAGTGGTGGGGGTGGTGGTCGGGCACAGTGGCTCATGCCCGTAATCCCAACACTTTGGGAAGCTGGGGCAGGAAGATCACTTGAGGCCAGTTTGAGACCAGCCTGGGCAACATAGTGAGACCCCTATCTCTACAATAAATATATAAATCAATAAATAAAGGGTGATGTTTTGCTCTCTGCTCTATAATTGTCTATATTGTTTAAACTTATATAATTGTATAATACATAAAATTAATAAAATATCAAAAGCATGTCCTCCGATTTTTGAAAAAAAGTATTGTCTTGGGCCAATGCCATGACATTTTTAAACAGCTATTCAAAGTACTATTGTTGGATGAATAAACTTACTTTTGTAAAAATGGCCAATTTTTGACACAACGTAAAAGCACATTTTATTTATTTAAAATTAAATATGGTGTGTGTGTGTGTGTGTATCTGCGTGTATGTTTAGAGACAGACAGACATAGAAGTGTGTTCTCCAAGATATTAGCAGTGGTTATATCTGAAGTTTGGGATTTTAGACGATTTTTACTCTATTCCTTATTGTTTTCAATGCTGGTCCAATTATTAACCATAAGCACATTATTAACTTAATTAGAATTTTTATATTCATTTTGGGAATAGTAAAAGTAAAAGATAGTTTTTTATTTGTCTCTCAGAGAGGTACTCTGATTACTGTACTCCTGGTGTTAGGCAAACGTGTGGGTGTTCGGGTTTTTTCCACTATTTTTTTCCCTTCGCTGATGAGTGCCTGAAACCTGGCTCCTGATTACTCACTTTGAGATTTAGAACAGCAGGAAGCTTTCAGTATTGAGTCATTTTGCCTGAAAGTGGAAAAAAAATGCTCCAGGGCAAGTTGAAAGACAAGAAAAGAATTGATTATATTCTGACCTGTTGCTGTTCTATTAGATGAATTTGACCAGCTGTGGCGAGATCGCCCTCCCAGCCTCATTCTTGATCCTTTTCTAAACACGTTGCTATTCTCCCTGGTCATCTAGTGGTTATAGTAAAGAACAAGATAATATTAAAATAGATGAAATAAAATTATATTAAAATATTAATGAAGACCTTGCTACTCAAAGTGGGTTTGTGGAACAGCAGCATAGGTCTCACTGGGAAGCTTATTAGAAATGCAGAATCTTGGGTCCCCTGCCAGACTTACTTTCCTCAAGATTCCAGGCGATTCTTAGGTGCATTAAAGCGTGAGAATCACTGACTTGAGAACATCATGTTCCTGCCTCTCTCTGCTCGAATGTGAACATGCATAGAGGTTAGAGAGTCAGGAACGTTCAATGGAAAATATACCACCCCCTGGACTGAGAAGTAAGCTCACTCACAGCAAAAACTACCCCACGCTCCTCACCACAACGCACACCAAGGACGCATAAATGCTCCAGAACCTACAAAACCACAGTTCAGAGGTGTACCTTGACAGCTCTAAAGTCACATCAAAAGACAGTAACATTTAGAAAGTTAAGACCACGTGACTTGAACGTTCTGTGCTGCCTCCTCAGGGTGCTGATTCCAAGCTCTTTTCCAAATTGACTTTTTATCTAAAGTGTTTCATGTGCTGTGACTCAGAATAATTTAGCCGAGTTGAAATTGCTTTGACTCACAATCTTTTTGTTAGTGTTTTGAGGCAAGAATTAAAAAATGTCCTACAACTATGAGTAGGGAAAAAGTCTTCATGCTTTTTCATTTTATCCCTAAATCCACATTTAATAAATAGTAAAGATAAATAAAATGTATTTAAATTATTAAGAGTGGACTGAAAATAAGCATTTTATTATCAAAGACCACCACCAAAAACGTTGTTTTCACATGCTTTGTTAGAGCAAGAATTTAAATGTCTTTAATGAGAAAAGTGGAACTATAGCACACGGAGCCAATTATGTAATTCTACCAAATTTTCCGGGAAATAAAGCTCACGATGTCTATTTAGGAAGGCATGGGTCGCCGAGGCTGCACCTGCAATGTGTCATTAATAATTCAATCTGCCTGATTACTGCAGAGAAGAATACTTGACTTTTCTGTAGAAGTTTCAACCGCTTCTTCTTCACAGTGTTCCTAAGGTGAGTCTAGAGTTGGTAAATATATCTCCATTTTACAAAGAACTGAGCCCCAAAGATCAACTTTCTCATGCAAAATGACGTTCCATTTGAAGACCGATGGTTCTTTATGGAATGTGGGCTCCGATTTATTTAACTAGAAAGCACAATACTCATTAGATAAATTATTTTAAAAATTAAAAAGACTATGTAAATTTCCAACTGCTTCAAAATGATATAAGCATTCAAGAGGTCATTAAGAGGCATTTAGATTTGAGTTTTAAATCTAAGGTAGATGAAAATCTAGAGTCTTTGCCTTTAGGGAGAGGGGGTGGGGATCGGCTGGAAGAGACTCAGGAGGGGTCCTGCAGGGATGGCAATATTCTTGACGGTTAGAGGGATGGAAAGATGTATGATAAAGTGAGGAGAGTAAAATGTCAACGGTAGAATCTTGGTGTGTATTAAGTGTTTGCTGTAAAATTCTTTAAACTTTTCTGTATGTTGTCAACCTAAAAGGAAGATGCTGAGGCAAAATTAGCAACATAAGTAGAGAGTTTATTTGGGCCAACCTTGAGAATTGCAAGCCAGGAGCACAGATTTGAGTTGCCCTGAATATATACTTCGATTAACTGCAGTTACAAGAGGATTTTTAAAGGCAAAAAAAGGGGGACAGGATGTGCTGATGCAAAATTGCTTGTCAAGAATCCTCGTTGGTTTACAGAAATAACATTGATCAGTGATTGGCTATACGTTGTTAAGCTATAGGGTGTGGGTTATAGTATGTAGCATTATCGGGTTAATTTATAGCTACTATGGCAATAGCGAGAAGTTTCAAGAGATGGATACATAGCTCAAACAGGGGAGTAGGGCGTGATTGCTGTCTCATTTAATGCCTCTCTGGGCCTAATAATTTGAAAGGGCTCACATTTCTCAGACGAAAGTTCTTTTCTTTCCTCCATGTTATACTATTTGGTATGAAAACATTAATATAAAATGTTGTTTTAAAAAAGCAAATTCTTTTAAATGGAATTTTAACTTAAGGTATGTTAGAAAACCCATATCTAGGCACACAAATCACCTTTGTCTACTTGAAAAACAATTTGAAAGAGTGCCCATAAAAATTGTAGTCAAGAGAGACACTTGTAAACGTACTGTATTTTTTAAACTTTTGATTTTTCCAAACAGTACTCTAACTTACTAAAATGAAAGCTGACCTGAGTTGCTCTTTTCTAGATATTTGAGAAGCATATTTTATGTTCAGGGTAACTCATTGTTAGTGAATTTCTTTACTATCCTTAATGTTAGTGACTAAACAAACATTTCTAAATTATTTTACTGTCAAATAATTATAGAAATTTAATGTAATTTTTTCTTTTCGTTTTCTTTTCAAATGATCTCACTATCCTTAAGGCAATCTTGAAAGGCAACAAAGGAAAAATATTTCCTTTTTCAGTAGTTTAGTATAACCTTGACCTTGCCATCAAGGTTGCTTACTTTGCTTTTTTTTTTTTTTTTTTTTTTGGTGCAATGGAAAAACAAAAACAAAAACACTTCCTCTTTCAGAGCAGCAGCTCCAGTGACAGCTGCCAATGTTGGCTGAGTTACCTTTCATTGGTTTCCTCCATTTCACTTGGCTTTTGATTTCACAGCCCAAGGGGAGAAGACAAAAACCAGTGAAAAATTCTTAAATAAGCCAAGTAACTCTCTAAGCAGACAGTTTGGGACAACCTTCTTAAAAGAACAGGTAGCAATATTTTTTAAATAACCTCGCTAATGTAGTAGCTTCCCATGTCTAAAAGTGAAGGGTTGATGAAAGATATGTTTTCTCTCTTTAGTTCTGCCACGCACATACATGTGCCAGCTTCATCCAGGCAAGTAGCCTCTGTACTTTATTCTTTCTTGGAAGTGTGGGCTGCTTCCGCTGTGTTTTTTCTACTACATAGGATGCAGGTGAGTGCTGCTTGCTTGTCTGTTGTAGATATTAAAGCTCACTGGTAATATTTTGTTCACATTTATATGCCATTTGAGACTTTTTCTGATTTTTAAATGCTTCACTGGGCTATCTGCCTTTATGTCAGTTAGTGGTGGGATTGAACCCCTGTTTTAATGACTCATTTATATATCGATTCTCTTCAGGATAGCTTTATTGAATTTTTGACGACGTTCAGAAACCCAAGCTTATTTGTGAAAGTCCTTTACTAAATTGCTGAACAACATTGTGAAATATGCATTGATTGTGATAGAGTTGATTTTTTCCTATGGGGGATGTCCAGGTTATTGGCATAAAAATACGAAGGACAAGAACTTGTAAAGGCTGCTGTTGGCTCCTTCCCATGAACCCAAAGAGGTAGATGCCACAGGAGAGAAGGAGGCTGATGGATCCTAGAACCTAACAAAGAAACCTAGGGTAGTCCCTGGGGAGAGAGAAGTTGCCGAGTCTTTATTTCTGTTGCAGTGGCAGAAATGGCAGTGAAAAATCAGGAGTAGAAGGAGGTGAGAGTAGAGGGAGGTGGGGAGCGTGTGTTATCTGTGCCCTTTTCTCTCCTCCCTTATTTTATCTGCCGTCACTGTGGAATAGAAAATGTATAGTTCCAGTCCAATGCCAGGTAGAGGAGTGGTTATATGAGAGAAATTCTGGAACCTGTTTTGGGAAGGAAGAAGGTAAAAACAGCTGAGATACACTGGCTAGCCCTCTATTCATTCCCTCTTCCCCCTACCTCACTTCCACCCTTGGCTGGATAATTATAACTCAGTAAGAAACTGAAGGCTTTTTCAAAAAGAGCAGAGGTGCTGGCGGAGGGGTCCCTAAGGAACAGGGTCACTTCATGGTAGGAGGTATGTGGTTCTCCGACCTGGGCATATGCACCTTTTTCCTAACCAACCTGAGGGGGTGCAAGCCAGGGCTGAGGTGTTTGTCCCTCCTGTGTACACATCACCAACCAATGTGGTTACTATATCCCAAAGAATATGAGCTCACAGAGAAAATAAGGAGGTATCTGAAAAGCACAAGCAATACAAAAGTTAAATCACGTACGGAAAACCTATGCTAAAGTAAGTAGCATTAAGGAGCGGAGAAGACAAGAATTTCAAATAAGCATAATAAAAATTCTTAATGAGATAAGGGAGAATATTGTAAATGTGGGGCTGAGGTCAGCAATTGCAATTAAGAACAATTTGGAGAAACTGGACATGAAAAACTTTTACAGCTACATGGAGACCTTAAAGGGCGGTTTATGCGCAGAATGAGTCTAGTCTAAAACAATTACTAAACTGGAATATTAGATCCAGGAACTCTTTAAAAAGGCATTAAGGCCAAGCACAGTGGCTCATGCATGCAAAACCAGCACTCGGGGAGGCCAAGGTGGGAGGATCATTTGAGGCCAGGAGTTAGAGACCGGCCTGGGCAACATCACGAGGCTTCATCACTTTAAAGTTTTTTTGTTTTTTTTTTTTTTTAGGTATTAAAAAAAAAAAAAATTGTTAATTAGCCAAGCATGGTGGCACATGCCTGTAGACCTAGCTACTGGGAAGACTGAGGCAGGAGGATTGCTCAAACTCAGAACTTCAAGGTTACAGTGAACTGTGATTGCACCACTGCACTCCAGTCTGGGTAACAAAGCGAGACTATGCCTCAAGAAAAAAAAGAGGCATTAATAAGAGATAAAGAGATAAAAAGTAGAAAAGTTAAGAGATATGGAAAAAAGGAGAAAGTAAAAACAGCCTATTTTTAAAATTTTTTTTTATTTTTTATTCATCCATAATATAATAGTTTACATATTTTGGGGGTACATGTGATATTTTGTAACATGCATAGAATGTGTAATGATCAAGTCAGGGTAATTGAGGTATTCCGCATTTTGAGTATTTGTCATTTCTATGTGTTGAGAATAATTCAAGTTCTCTCTTCTAGCTACTTTGAAATGTACAGTACATTGTTGTTAACTATAGTCACTCTACTTTGTTGTTGAACAATACAATTTTATGTAACTGCACGTTTGCACCCATTAAACTACCTCTCTTTATACCCTTCTCCCACCCACCCGTTTCCCAGGCTCTAGTATCTATCATTCTACACTCTACTTTTATGCGATCAACTTTTTTAGCTCCCAAATATAAGTGAGAATATGCAATATTTGTCTGTGACTGGGTTATTTCACTTAACATAATGCCTTTCAGTTCTATCCATGTTGCTATAAGTGACATGATTTCATTCTTTTTCTATGGCCAAATAGTATTCTGTTGTGTATATATACCACAGTTTCTTCATCCATTCATCTGTTGGTGGACACTCAGGTTGCTTCCATATCATGGCTATTGTGAATAATGCTGCAATAAACATGGGAGGGCAGGTATCCCTTTGATATACTGATTTTTTTTCCTTTGGATAGACACTCAGTAGTGGAATTGCTGTATCATATGGTAGTTCTATTTTTAATTTTTTGAGAGTTCTCCATACTGTTTTCCATAGTGGCTATGTTACTTTACATTCTCACCAACAGTGTATGTAAGAGCTCCCTTTTCTCCACATCCTCACAACATGTTATTTTTTGTCTTTTTAATAATTGCCATTCTGATTGGTGTAAGATGATATCTCATTGTGGTTTTAATTTGCATTTTTCTGATGATTAGTGATATTGTACATATACCTGTTGGCCATTTGTATGTCTTCTTTTGAGAATTGTCTATTCATGTCCTTTGCCCACTTTTTAATGGGATTATTTGTATTTTTACTGTTGAGTTGTTTGACTTCCTTATATATTCTGGATATTAGTCTCTTGTCAGACGAATAGTTTGCAAATATTTTCTCCCATTCAGCAGATTGTTGATTGTTTCCTTTGCTGTGCAGAAGCATTTTGGTTTAATATAGTCCCATTTGTCTATTTTTGTTTATTTGAGGTTTTAGTCATAAAAGCTTCACCTAAAGCAATATCCAGAAGTATTTTCCCTATGTTTTCTTCTAGTAGTTTTATAGTTTTGGGTCTTATGTTTAAGTCTAATCCATCTTGATTTGAATTTTATATATGGTGAGATACAGGGGTCTAGTTTCATTCTTCTTCATATGGATATCCAATTTTCCCAACAGAGAATATCTCTTCTAGGATAGAGATTGTAAGGTTAGAGAGTAGGTGATGGTTTGAAGAAATAATTGTAAGGAGAAATTGATTGAGTATGGTGATTTGTTTTCTGTGGGAGTTTAAGGACTGAGGAGTCATGGATGCTTTTATGTGTTATTTACAAGGGTATAGTGTTGGTGTAGAGTGATACAGGGAGTCAAAGAAGATGACGACATCAGCATAGACCAGTCGGGCTTAACTGCAATGAAGTTAATGCCTAGAAGGAGCTTGGGCCATTAGGTCCATCAGGAGGAAGGTAAACAACCTGAATTTCAGGAGAAAACTCTGTGCTTGGCAGACATGGGGTTCATTAGCATTCTAGAATGTGGTTGAGTATATGAGAACAGGCATATGGTGCAGAGGTAATGAGACGAGACAAAACCACTGGGCAGAGGCTAAAACATGGAGACACCAACAGTAATGGGACTTGGCTCAGGTCCTCGTGTGGTTAAGGAGAAGAAATGTCAACCCCTCTGGTTTGGATTTTTTGTTGTCGTTTTTTGGTGTTTTGCTGGAGCGGAAAAGAACAGCAAGGTGCCCAGCAGGAGGCCCTGGCACAACAAGCTCAAGCCATGTAGAGACTCCTCGCCAGGCAATCAGTGACAGAGCCAGTCCTGCCACCAACAAATGCTTCCAGGTGTGATTATCGCTCCCCCCCAACACACAAACACATGCACACACACAAATGGCCCCATATAGGATACAGAGATAAAACATTCAGAGATGGATGGGAAGAACCAACAAAGTAGAGATTTAAAGTGAGGGAGTGAACTAGCATATCCAATCTGATAAGAACTGAAGATTATCTACTGAACATGGCAACACATCTGTGCGGTGGGGATGGACACCAAACTCCAGGGAGTTGCAGCACATGTGGAGTGAGGATGTGAGAAAACAGATGAAGTCAATTTTCCAAGAAGTTTAGTTGGTGAGGGAAGGAGGGCAGGTGGACGTTGGAGGACAACCAGGAGTTTATGCAATGTCGGCTCTGCCTCTGTTAAACTGTCATGTCTGCAGATCGCCGGCAGCACCCTGGCCACGAGGATCAGAGCCATCCTTTGAGCCCGGACCTCTGGCCATCGTTCAGATAACGGGATGTGGCTGGGAGCAGGTGCTCTTAAGATGGATCAAGCTGGAGGATAGATGTCGATGGTTAAGCAACTGTCTAGCAAAGTTAATTACAACAGATAGGCAAGCCGTATGTGCATTTCCCATTTTCTTCAGTCAGCACTGCTACAAAGCTAAACCATTAGGCCTTGGTTCTATGCTAAGGCATTTCTCACAGACACGCTTAGCTGTGAAAACCATGCAAAGAAGTAGTTAGAGAAAAGACAGGTGATAGGAAAAGGCTTTTTAGTCCACATTCCAGTCTCTGCCATCTTTACTGGCTTCTTATGTCCTTGGACCAACTTCCCTCACCTGGACTCCTCACATCACTGTTCGTTGTCTCCACTGTCCTGTTTCGAGATGGATTTATAGGTGCTCTCACATCAACTGATGGTCAACAGTGAAAATCATTTCCTCTGCTTCTGCCCAGCATTCAAAACAAACATTTGGATCTCTTTCAGTATTGAGAAAGGCAGGTAGAAATCGTAAATGTCAGCCTGAAGAAGCCAGCCATAGGAGATGACTTTTTTTTTAATTTCCAGATTTGAAACTCATTAGGGATCACTGGGACTATACTTTATCAACCTTGAAATCCAGAAGCTTAAAGCCCTAAAAAGAAGGCTGAAACTCTATGTGAGGAGCTAGGAGGGATTAAAAACCCACTCTGACTCTGGCAAGAACAATCTCTTTTCTCTCCCTACTCGGAACACTGGGTGGCCTGGCTATGAAGTTTGAGGATTGCACGTGACCATCCAGTGTGGACCCTGCTTGGTTGCTCCTTGTCAGCTGGAAACAAACTCACGTGAGGCACAATGAGGGGGAAGGTTGTGCCTCTCCTGGAAGTATGGTCCATGTCTCAACACCCTTTGCTTTTGTATCTAAATTTACTTTCTATATTCTTCATGCTCAGCACACCCTCTCATTTCAGGAATGCACTCCACATCTCCATTTGGTCTGTAGACTTCCCTTTCTCACCTGTCAGGAACTGGCTGGGAAGTTAATTTATTTCTCAGTAGCCTACTTCTGACCACTGCAGGGACCTCAGACTGGGCGAGTGGCAACTCTGGATGGTCATGATGTGTTACCTGATTAAGAAATACAGAAGGCCAGATGCAGTGGCTCACACCTGTAATCCTAGCACTCTGGGAGGCCAAGGCAGGAGGATAGCTTGAGCTCAAGAGTTTGAGACCAACCTGAGCAAGAGCGAGACCCCATCTCTGCTAAAACTAGAAAAATTAGCCAGGCATGGAGGCATGAGCCTGTAGTCCCAGCTACTCGGGAGGCTGAGGCAGGAAGATCACATGAACCCAGGAGTTGGAGGTTGCTGTGAAATACAATGATGCCACTGCACTCTACCCAGGGTGACAGAACGAGACTCTGTCTCAAAAAATAAGAAAAACGAAATACAGAAAAGGTTACATGTAAAACAAATGGATGTTGTGCCCTGAGAGAGAGGACACTTTGAAATTTGTTGATTTATTTTTTCTTCACTTGGCTCAGGTCCTTGCATGTTTAAGGAGAAGAAATGTCAATCCCTCTGGTTTTCTGTGCTGGAGCAGCAAAGAGCAGCAAGGTGCCCAGCAGGAGTTCCTGGCGCAATAAGCTCAAGCTGTGTAGAGACTTCTTGCCAGGCAATCAGCGACAGAGCCCACCCTGCTACTGACAAATGATTCCAGGCAGAGATGAAATCATGCCCATTTCCCCCAACACACACCCTTCCGCCCCAAATCCCAGCATCTTTCAATTGTGGGCAGCCCAGGTTGGGGATTACAAAGTGCAAGGAGTCAGCTTCAGCCCATGATATCAACAGTAACAGGATGCTGGCACCCAGTATCCAGTTTAGGAAACAGGGATAGGTCTCCCAGTCTACAATAAATTCTGGTACAGGTCTAGGGGACGAGAACTGATTTAAGAAAGATTAGAAACACAATGTTCAGAAGAAAGACCAATAAGAGAAGTACAATAGAACACAATTCTCCACAAAGATTTAAGAGAACTGAGTGCAAATTTTCCTTCCATGCAACATTGAAGATGCAGCCCTATTTTGCAGACCATCCTCCTTACCTGGCAACACAAGCACCAGAGGGCAGCAGGAATGCAGCAGGGCGAGGGTCAGGTGCGATAGGGGCCCTTACATTGTATCCTGTCAGAGGAAGTCATCATCGCAGTACAGGAACCAGAGAAGATGCACCCAGGAATGGAGAAGAAACACGACGGAGTGAACACTGACCACACAGTGGTCAAGCAGTGCACACGACGTCCATGAAGATTTTAGTAAGGATGGCTTTGATGGCATACGGGGTAGTGGAGAGAATAAAAACGGGGATTGGAAGGGATTGGGACATGGCAAGAAAAAAGAAGCAGCCAGGTGGGATGAAAACAAGGACAGGAAGAGGGAGCAGATGATGAGAAAGGCGTGCGTGGAAGGGGAGGCGTGGAGAAAATGCAAGAGTTGGAAGGAGACAGCCGGGTGCAGTGGCTCGCGACTGTAGCCTGGGGTCCCAGCTACTCTCGAGGCTGAGGCGGAAGGATCACATGAAGCCAGGGATTTGAGACCAGCCTGGGCAACATAGTGAGACCCAGTTTCCAAAAAAAAAAAAAAAAAGAGCTGGAAACAAACATACATAAAGTCAGCTCTGAAGGGAAAGTCCCTGATTTGTGATAGTCAAATCACATAAACATGGTTAATGAGCTAGTGGTGGATAATAATTAACTGATTATAATACTATCTTTTGCAAAAACTTAAAATGCAGAAATTACTGGCACAAAAAAATCTGGATTCCAATGATTGAAAGTGATCAGATAAAAGGCGGTAGTGGGAACATGCTGCAACCTTATCTCGCTCCACGCGCTGGTGACCAGCTGCCCCGTCCGCCGCCGGTGCTTTTCCTATTAGGCATCAGCTTAGGTACTGGAACATACATAATTACACGTTATAAGAAGCAACCAGGTCATTATACAGTACAGCCCATTAATGTATTATTTTCTCCTCCACAGCTTCTGAACACAGGGATATTTTGAGTTTTCTTGAGCTAAGCTGATTTACCTAAATGTGGTGCCTTGGTGGCATCATCTCAGGGGACCCAAGCTCCATCTGCTTATTGTACTTCCTTCAACTCTCAGTCCTGTCCCAGGTCCCAGGGACAAGAGTGAAGGGGAGAAAAGGGGGAAACAGGAGGAAAGGCTTCTACACTACGCATCCCGACTCCAAGCATGTTGCTAGAAGGCAGTTCTGGGGTGCAGCGTGTCACCTGGGAACATATCACAGCATTCCAGGAAATGGATGATGCTGGTTTGTGTCGGGGTGGAGGACGGAGCAGAAACAAATTGACAAATCTGAGAAATACTTAGGCAGTGATGGTGAGGACTAATTGGTTTAGGTTGAGAAAGAGAAAGCGAGAGATTTGCGGCTGGAGCAAATGGATGAATATGGTGCCTGTGACTGATGTAGGAAAAAAAGGGGGAAGGAGGCTGTGGAGTGAGATGATTAATGCAGCTCTGAATACATGGAGTTGGAGGGTCCTGAGCGAGGTCCCGGTAGGACGACCCAGGAGGCAGGCAGGTAATCCCTGTAGACGCAGACTTTGGAGTGAGCAGAATGTAGGTGGCAATGAAAACTGTGGGAAAACATTCGGACTCCCAAACAGACCACAGAGATGATGTAGAGATAGAAGAACAAAAGGCTAAAAGAAGCCCCAACATGCAGGGGACTGATAGAAGAGCCCGGAGAGGAAGCTGAAAAGGAGTGGTTGGAGAAGCAGAAGAAGAACTGGAAGAAATTGCTGGAATGACAACTGAGGTAACAACGTTTCGAGAATGTCTGGAACGTGGTGGCAGAGCACACAGCAGAATAGCTTTTGAAGCTTCCCAGATTTTCCGTATAAAGGGAGAGAGAGACATGAAATAGAAAAACAAAACATACGGACAACAGTAGAATAAGATTCAGGGACAAGATTCCCTGAAAAGCCCCAGAACATGAGGCAGTGACAACAGTCCCAAACCCCACGTGGTTTTGGCATCCGTGAGGGACAAGCCGAGGGAGGGAACAGGGTATCTGATACACTGGAGAACAGGAGAACCCCGGTGTAGCCAGAGGAGTTCACTGTTAAGTACAGTGGGCCGATTTGAGAGCAGCAGCTGAAATGGGCAGGGCTTGCCTCACTCGGCTACTCTTCATTTCTGAAATGTAGGGTCCCGCGGTAGGAAGGTCTCGAGGAGTGGGAGTGGCCTTACCCCTCTTAACTCCTGAAACGGAACCTTCGAGATCCTCTAGGAAAGGCCGCACATGAGACAAGTGAAATCAAAACTGAGCATGTGAAAGGCAGGTCTAGCTCAAATTAGGGGAGGACAGAGACAGGTAATCTTAGAAACCGAGCCGCCCCAAATTTTTAACACCATCTGAGAAAAACAGAAGAAGTTCTGTAAAGTTAGAAAAGCTACCAGAAGCATGCCTCCTTCTAAAAGTTTTGAAAAATTAAATTGTCATAAAAATGAGCAACAGAGAATCATCAAGTTCAAATTTCTTACAATATATCTATAAGATAAAATAGGATAAGGAGAAGAATAACATTTTATAGAGAATGAAAGCACGCCAAAGATATGTTCAAAAATAGATCAAAATGGTTACAGACATAAAACGAGCTCGAAGACTAAGAAAATGGCATAAGACACACACAAAAAACAGAATTAGAAAACCTCAAGTGGGGTGACAGAACTCAAAAAGAATTAGAAAAGAAAAAAGTCATTTTAGAAATGAGGACTAAACTAGAAGGAACACAAGAGTGAATAAACACAGCAAATAATGCCTTGAGAGAAATAAAAAAATTAAAAGATGGAAATTTGTTCATTCAAAAAGAAACAAAGGGCAGGAATGGTGGCTCACACCTATAATCCTAGCACTTTGGGAGGCCAATGAGGGAGGATCGCCTGAGGCCAGGAATTGGAGACCAGCCTGGGCAATAGCAAGACCCTGTCTCTACAAAAATAAAAAGTAAAAAAAAAAAAAAAATCAGCCAACCATGATTGTGCCTGCCTGTTGTCCAAGCTACTTGCGAGGCTGAGGCCGGAGGATTGCTTGAGCTTAGGAGATGGAGGCTGCACTGAGCTATGGTGATGCCACTGCACTCTAGCCAGGGCAACAGAGCAAAAATATGTCTCAAAAATAGAAAGATAGAAATAAAAGGAAGGAAAGAACGAAGGGAAGGAGAGAGAGGGAAGAGGGAGGAAGGGAGGAAGAGTGAAAGAGAAGAAAAACATTTTGTGACAAATGATCCAACAAGCAGATAAAAACAAAGAAAAAGAATAAAACCAAAAGCAAGGAAACAGAACAGATACTCTAACCTATAATTTAAGAGAATGTTTCTAAAATTTAAGGAAACAAAAGAGATCTGAGGCTGAGTATTGAAAGAGCACAAGTGCATCTGAGGATATTAACCCAAAACAATCAACACGAAGACATAATTTAGTAAGATTGCTGAACTTGAAAGGAATATATAAGGGAAAGGAATTAGATTATCATCAGACTTATTGACAACAATACTTTGGTGAATATGAATATGGAATAAAATAAATTTTCAGAGAAAGTGATTGTGAACTAAAGATGTTCAATTCAGCAACACAGACCATCAAGGACAAAGGGCACAGAAAAGAACTAAGGAAATAGTGTTCCTATGAATCCTTCCAAAAGAATCTACTAGAAAGCAAGCTTTTAACAGCCAAAATGACTAGAGAGACATTGACATGAAGCCAGGTGGTGAGCATAAAATATATAGCAATTTCTAGAACTAATAGCAAAAGGGAGTTAAAAGGGAGATGGTATATTATGTGATAACAATACAATCTGACAATGTAGATATGGTACAATCATTATGAGATGGATGTGGGCAGATTGGCATATGAAAAATTTTCAAACTGCTTTGGTGATAATAATTGACGGTTGTAGCATCAATATTATTATTCTGAAACTATTGTATAATATGTGTATATTATGGGCTAGTAGGGTTTCGTACCTTGGCACAATTAACATTTTGTTGTGGGGGATGGTCCTGTGCATCTAGGATGTTTAACAGCATCCCTGGCCTCTACCTCCCAGACACCAGTAGCACCCTGCACCCAGTTGTGACAACCCCGAATGTCTTCAGACATTGCTAAATGTCCTCTGGGGCAGAGGGGGTGTGTGTGGAAATTACCCCTGGTTGAGAATCACTAGGATAAAGCAAATGAGTAATAATGGGACATATTAATTTGAGTCCATTCCCTGCGTTCTTGAAAACCAGGATTCTTGGTGTGGAGGAATAGAAACATAGTTTACAGATACACACACACACACACACACACACACACACACACACAATGATACTATATATATAGAGAGAGAGATAATTCCCTTCATCAAATAGGCCTAAAAACAGTGACCCAGTAGCAAAGAGCATCCGTAGTACTCAGATTATAGTCTTGAAATATTATTTCTCATTAAAAAGAAACCAGGGCTTGTTGGGATAACATTGGCTCCAGGTCGGGGGCAGGAAATATACAAGATGTTCCTGGGATCCTTTGACATAGTAGATAGCAAGAAAGAAATCAGAGACTAGTAGTCACATCCAAAAGACTTTGGGCTCTAACCTGAAGAGGTTCCCACTGGTCGAAATTGGAGCAACTTGATTTTCAATAAAGTTAAGATTTACAATACATTGGAACTCATTAAATATGTTTAAATTCATGAGTTCATAATAATATTTTTAAAAAACATTGGCTGTCTTCAGAATATGGTAGTCATTATCTTGAAAACTTATAAATATAGAAATGAATCAGGAATTTATCTAACCTTTCCTCTACCAACTAAATGGTAGGTGAGGGAAAGTGTCTCTTTGAAAAAGGTTTCCAACTAATAAACAAACATCACCATTTTGCAGGCCCCAATGATTTAATAGATCTGGGTATTGAGAATCAGTGGCTGTTAACCACACAAAAAGACTAACAGCCAGACACCACCACCTATAGTCTTGCCAAAGAAATCAAATCCAAGTCTGATTGGGCCCAGCTGGCAATTTGCAGGAAGTACAGAGGACAGAGGAACGTGCTAAACTGTACCAGGAACATTCCATCAGCAAAATTCAGATTGGGGGAAAACTCTACAGCGAAATGGCTCAGTTTTTCCACAAAAAATTCTAAGGAACAGAAAGATATAGAAGAGGTGAAAGAGATGAAAAGAGACTTACCCAATATAGCAAATTTTTTTTAAATGGGCAAGACTAAGATACAGTGTCTAGGGATGCACACGTGTGATAAAATCATATACGCAAAAAAGTGATTACTATAAAAGTCAGGATAGTGGTTACTTGTGGGAGGAAAGGCTTCAAAGTGGCAGGCATAGTTCTCTTTCCTGGCCTGAGTGATGTTTACCAGGGTGTCCAACTTATAAAAATTCACTAAGTTACATTTTTATTCCCTGTGATTATCTGCACATGTTTTTATTTTATAATGAAGAGGTTAAAGAGAGAAAGAGAGAGCAGAGAAGGGGTTATCGAAAATGAAATGAATGAACTTAGGTTCATGCAACTCAGTGACAGGGCAGTCGTTTTTTATGGTTTTGTTTGATTTTGGTTTTGGTGGTTTTGGTCATTTTGGTCAGTTTTGGTGTAGTGATATAGATAGATGCAAAATAGTCTTAAGTAAGGTAAAGAGTGAATGGGAGAGGAGGAAATGGAAAAAGCGAGTACAGACAACTCTTTCAAGAAATATAGCTATGAAGGGAAATAAGAGATACAGCAATAGATAGAGGGTTATGTCTAAAAGGGAGAGACGTTTGTTAAAATGCTATGGGAAGCAGTGGGCCGAGAAAGGCAGAATACGTAGGTGAGAGATTCGTGTGACCAAATCTTGAGCCATGTGACCACTAAAATGCAATACATCATTATAGAACTAGATAACCTATTTTGTTAAAAAAGCAAAACCCACAAGTTCATGGTACTTTCATTCATTCATTCATTGAGGAGGAGAAGGGAAAGCTCTTCAGTAGAATGTCAAATAATAAAAATAGGAGGAATAGTAGAAAAAATACTCAATGCAGGCCAAAATTAGTAGGAGAAAGGTTAATGAAGAACAGGATATCAACGTAGTCTCAAGTTATCTCCCCACAAATACCTTATTAATTAAAAAGGAAAAAACAATAACTTTACAGTAAAGAAATATGGCAGACGTCACCTTAACCAAGTGAATATTGCCACTATTGGATTGGGACAAACAGTTATCAAGTCCCTTCTGATAAAATACACTGAAAATATCATATCTGTGATATTTCTGCCAAAATTAAATAACTTGAATTTGAATCATGAGAAACAACAGACAAATCAAGATTAAAGGATATTTCTAAAAATTAGCTGGTGTTTACTCTATAAGCTTTTGTTTGTTTGTTTTAAGAAACAGGGTCTCACCCTGTCATCGAGGCTGGAGTGCAGTGGCACTATCATAGCTCACTGCAGCCTCAAACTCCTGGGCTCAAGTGATCCTCCTGCCCTAACCTCCTGAGTAGCTGGGATTTCAAGTGCCCACCGCCATGCCTGGCTAATTTTTTGAAATTATTTTTTGCAGAGATGGGGTCTCTCTGTAATTGCCCAGGTTGGTCTTAAACTCCTGGGTTCAAGCAAATCTCAATTGGCCTCCCAAAACACTAGGATTACAGGTGTAATCCACCATCGCCTGGCCTATAAAACTGTTAAGGTCAAGAAAGACAAAAGAAAGGGTCAGAAACTATTGAGGAACTATTCCAGATTAGAGAGACCAAAGTGCTATCGCAACTAAAGGCAAGAGTCATCCCAGATGGGATCCTGAAGCAGGAAAAGAAATTAACTTATTATAAAGGACACTAAGAGGGAAATTGATGGAATTTAAATATAGACCATGGATTAAATAATAGTATTATGCCAGTATTAAACTTTGTGATTTTGATAATTTCACTGTGGTTATAGAAGAGAATGCCCTTGTTCTTAGGAAATATACTTTAAGTATTTAGAAGTTAAGTGTGCTGTCTCTCTCTGATGTCGCCAATGTATCTGAAATAACTTCTCAGAGAGAGAGAAGGAGAATGCTAAAGCAGATGGGGGAAAAATGTAAATAATTGGTAGATCCGGGTAAATGGGATTTTCTTGTACTATTCCTGCACCAGTTTTGTAAGTTTGGAATAACATCAAAATAGAAAGAGGAAGAGAGGAGGGATGATTGATGGATTGAGGTCACTGAGGAGATGAAAGTTGATTAAGATGTCAAGAATACGCAGAGGGAAAGGCCTTAGATCGAAGGAGGGACACTTCATCCTCCGTAAAAAGAGGGGAAGAGGAAAGGATGGGTTCTGATATCCGTTTTCCATACTGGTTGAGATGAGAGAGAAAATAAATGTTTTTTGTCATTTTATCAGCAAGGAAATTAATCTTTATATTGCTGTCTTCCACTTTTGAAAATCGATGAAGGGATGAGTAAGCATGAGCCCGGAGCAGATGGACCACCTCGCAGCCGAGTGCGTTAATGAACCTTAGGGTATGCAAAGGAAGGTTTCAGGTGGGCTGTGGGAGCCCACAGGCTTACTCCTGTGTCTATGGAGGCAGGAGATTGGGAAAATCAATAATGCAGGAAGGTCTCCTGCTCACCGTTACTGGTGTGGTTCAGCAGAGAGTAAGGCAGTGAATGTCCATCAATGCCCCAGGGAGGAGGCCCAGTCTTGGTCCTGCTTCTGATCTTCCCTTAAGCCAGTTTTCATAGCATGAGCTTTTGGGCTATTTTTAAACTAAGGCACAAAATATGTTTTACCTACAAATTGTTCATAAAACTGTTTGCCTTAGTCACTGCTCAAATTTAAAACCTATTTGTGAAAAGATGAAATCCTACAACAAATGGTGAAATATTCAAGTTACAAACTCAGTCTCTGTAAGTATAGAACAGCATTACTTTCATGATTTTCTATTAAAATACCCCAAAGAGACCAATAGCCAGGATAGATGCAGTGTACTTTCATTGAAAAGTAGGCTTTTCTTCCTTCCTATGGCTCAAAATTTTCACCATTACCTCTTTTCAGCTTGTTATAGCAGTTTGATCAATTGCAGGGTGTACTATAAAGACTAAAAAATAAATAAAAATAATGGCCTCCAGAGATATCTTTATCCTTGGACGGTAAGACTGTTCAAATACAAAGTTTAAATATACTGTTTTTTACACAGGGGAAAATATAACACCATCAGAAATTTTTTAAAAAAATAAATGAGAGCATTTACTCATTCAAATGAAGTAAAAACCTATTTCTATAATTTTAGAAGTTTGAAGATGTAGTCAATGGATGTTTCTAGATCCTCTTCCTCTCAAAATATTTTACTAAAACAGATGTGTAGGTTCATCTTGAATTCTAGACGAGAAGAGGTTCATACAGGTTTTTCCCAGGCCAGGGTCTAGACTAATGTTCTCAAAATTGCTTATTTTGTGGGTCTCTTTGAGGAGAAAAATAGAGTGGACTTCTCTCTTATGAAAACAATTATTGCCTTATTGTGCAAAGAATTGCTATGATGTATGTCTATAAAATAACATTTTTGGGAGAAATAAATATGTGGAGAAGATTTCTGTATGTGTCCTCTCTCAGCCATTAACTGAACAGAGAAAAAGTGTAGAGAAGCCATCTCTCTATGAAGCACAATTTAGTAAGGTTACTCATGGAATTAATAAGTTTAAAAACCCATAGCATCTTTTAACTTTCAAACAAAAAAATCATTTATTCACCAGTTGCCCAAAACATTTTTTACTATTTACCTGACTGTAAAGTACAAAACAAAATAAAATAAGCCCCTCGCTGATAGTTTAGCAGTTTCCTCCTGATGTCTCAGCACTTTTTAAAGTCTTATTTGTAAATTTATGACTTAAAACATCTTAAAATTGATTGGATCAGAATGGTTAACTCTCTCATTATCTGCCCCTTTAAGGAAAATGTTCACTCTTTGATTTTTTTTTAAATTTCTACAAAGATTGTTTAGGCTTGGGATGAGGAGGTGAATTGGAAAGAGTGCTTAGGGAGTGTCAGAGAGAGGCAGGCTACATCTTCCCCTTAGAAGTTCTAGTTTATTATGTGATGCTGCAACTGTGACTGTTTCTGGCTTTCTATTAAAAGTTGAAAGTAACCAGTGTTAAAAAATTGTTTTACAATAATCCAGAAGTAACTTATAACTCCATCATTGCAACACAACTATTTTCCTTTTTATATATAGTCTTCTCATGCAAATATGTTTTTCATATAGTTATAATAACATTATATGCATTGATATTTTTCCATTTTTTTCTGTTTATGTAAGTCATATTAGGACAGAGGGATCTAGGAATCATGGTGCGGGTGGCAGTCCATGAGTCCTTCTAATTTCCAGTCCTCGGGTGAAATTACTCAGAAAGTTGGGCAAATGATACCTATTGCAAGAAGGAAAACTGGCCCCAAATGGCTGCACCTTGGGCTGCCCAAGGATGGTGCAGGTAACAGACTGTGTTGGGGAAGTTATGTGTTCACTAGTGCGTACAATGCTGCTGGAGAGGTGGAGAAGGAGGGAACAGCCTGCTGAAAAATCTGCACCATGGATGGCTGGGACATCTGAATTTATATTTGGCATAGGGCTAAAGGCAAATGGGTTTAAACTGTTAAGACTATTAAGATAGTCACTGGAAAAAGAGAAAGAGAGACATATAGTAGAGCCTTCCATTTGTTAAATACTCACTTCTGGCTACTAAGTTTAAATATTTCTACTTGTCCATGAGCCATTTGTATTTCTGTTTGTTTCATATTCTTTTTTTATTTTTTTATATTAATTAGCTTTATTGTAGTAATCATTTTACTATTTATATGACTATCAAAACATCATGTTGTAAGTTCTCAATATGTACAAATGTTACTGCAAAAAAATCCCAAAGCAACAAATGCTGGTGAGGATGTGGAGAGACAGGAACACTCTTACACAGCTGGTGGGACTGCAAATTAGTGCAACCTCTGTTGAAAAGAATTTGGAGATACCTCAAAGAGCTAAAAATAGAAATACCATTCGATTCAGCAATAGCACTATTAGGCATCTACCCAAAAGAGCAAAAGATATTCTATAATAAAGACATCTGCACCCAAATGTATATGGCAGCACAATTCACTATTGCAAGGATGTGTTTCATAGTCTTTATAAATTTTTCTGTTGAGTTGCAATTGGTCTTATATAGTAAGGATGTTAATCCTTTTCTTCCCCCTCTATGATATTTCCTATTTATAGAAGTTTTTGTTTTTTATATAGCCAAATATTCTAGTATTGTCATTTTTGTTATTTGTCATTTTGATGTATCAGAAATTTTTCCCCAAAGATTTATTAAATATTCACATAAAATTTTTCATTGTTTTTGGTGGTTTCATGTGTTTTACATTTATTTAAATCCATATGGAATTTGTTATACAGAATAAAAAATATGAAGAAAGAGTACATCAGCTTCATAATACAAATAGTACAGCAATGAACACCATTAGCATATTTTTTGCTACTATCGAATTATTTACTTTTTGTAAATTCTTAGTATCACTGGGTGAAAGGTGTCTTTAGTTCTTAGCTATATTTTCTAGAATTATATCAACTGAAATGTAACTAATAATGAATGTTGTTGGCAGTTAGTTCCGTAAGGCTTTGTTTTGCATACCTTAACACTCTCTACTTTCAGAAATGTGCCGCCAGCAATGAATATGATATATTTTATGGGAACCAGGACCATTTTGATAGGGCCTTGGTGTTATATGACATACTTCTATATGTCAGTTTCCTGATAGGAACTACACAGTGCAGAGCGTGAACTCTTCTCTCTGGCAGCTCTACAAATGCTACATGAGTCTAAATTTTGTGGACAGAACAGTGGCAAGTATAAAAAGATTAACTAGCAAAATGAGCTTAATACTATGCAAAATATTAATAAAATTAGAAAATCAAGATGCTATATTAATTGATATACGCATAGATATGCATATAAAAAATATAGCAAAGTAATGAGGGCTGCCACAGTGGACAACTCTAGGGGGCACAGTTCACATTGAATTCTATGTAAGTGGTGCATCCTGGTGTTTTGGAAAACTATGGATCTGTAGGTAATACACTCATCACTGAAATTCAAACATTGTTTTTGGATGAGAGAATTAAGAGTTATTTTTACTTTTCCTGTGGACTCTTCAGTATTTTCAACTACACTTGAAAACAAAGTTCTAGTGCTTTAAAAATTTGAAAACCGCCAACCTAATTATCAATATATGGCATCTTGTAATCTCAAAGAAAGTATAAACAGAGAGTATTTGAATTGGAAAATAGATCTAAGCCATTCATTAATGTTTGATTATTAAATCTAGAATTCAGACTAAATAGTGAACAGCTATCCAAATTTAGCCATTGGGTCATGGATTTATCAATTCAGTTATTCACCTAACATATTGAATGCCTATGTTCAGGAACTGTACCTGTTGCAAAAGCAACAACATTCACATATAGCTATAATATAATATTACATAATAGGGTGTAATACAACATGCAGTAGGAGCACAATTGATTTTAGACTAGGTCCTGTCACATAGTAGATGCTCAATAAATATGTATGAATGAATGATGGGTGATAAAAAATGGATATGATACCAACTCAGACATCAAGGCAAAAGTAACACTTGGAGTTCATATACAGTTCATTTTATCTCCAAGAATGGGCGTGAAGGAAGGAAGAGGATAGGAGGCTTACTCAAATGCTGAAATCAAGCACACACTGCACAGGATAGATACAAGAAAATTGTGTCAGACATGCTACAAGGGTACATGCAGATTTATGAGAATTACAACTGGACTACCCCAAAAGCCAACCACACATTTTACAGACAGTTCTTACAAGGAGCCGCCTAAAAGTCAAATATCTAGCAAACACTATGACGCTTTACTCATTCCACAATATTATGTTTGAGGCCCAGTGTTAGAAACCGGGGATAAAGAAAAGAATGGAATAGTCTTTATCTCAAGAAGCCCATGGCCTAGAAGGAAATACTTGTTATCACCAACATCATCACAAACATACAATGCAGTGGATATGTACAGTAGAAGCACAGACTTAGTATTAGGGGGGTGTCAGGCAGGGAAACGTAAGAAGGCTGTTAACTCAGTCTTTAGAGTTGATGTAGGAATATTGGAGGATAAAAGAGACACCTGCAGGGACAGAAGAATAGACTGGGTGGAAGGAAGAGCAGGTAGGATGGCAAGGAAGCACCAGAAAGCAAAATGCTATTAGAGACCAGCAAGTCTGGTCTGACTAGAGGGAGGGATGGTTGTGGAAACAGCGTCCAAGGTGAGTTCGATTTGGGGCATGGTGAGTTTGGGAGGCCTGTGACTATCCAGGTCAATATCTTCACCATCAGCACTGTGAGTCTGAAGCTTAGAAGAGCTGGTTGGGGTGGGGGGTGGGGGGATCGAAATTCGAGAGTCAGGAGGATAATAATGGCTAACATGTATTGAGTGTTTTGAGTGTTTATCACATGCCTGGCACTGTTCTAGGCACTTTGTGTAATTTACCCAGTTAATGCTCATAATATCCATACAGGGTAGGAACGATTATCAATTCATTTCATAAAATAGGGAAAAGAGGTCCAACAATAAATATTGGCTGACTTGCCAAGGTCACAGAGCTAGTAAATGCCTGAGTCAGAATCTGAGTCAGGGACCACCTTCTTAATTCCTCAACATGGGCCACGCTTGGGTTCCTTTGAAAGTAGATTCACTCTATTGCATGTTCCATTGGGTAGTGATGTTCTACAAACCAAGGAGCAAATGTCATGTCTCGTGGGAAATTTAGTTTAAAACATTGGGATTGAAATTTTCCTTTGTGTGATTTCAGGCAAGTAACTTTATCTCTGTGAGCTTCGATTTTTTCTTCATCTGTCAAAGTTGCGTAGTATCACCCAAAAGAATTTTTCGAGACTGAAATGAAAGGAGTTTATCTGAAAGTCCAGCACACAGTGAGCACTCACTAAAAGCCTATCATGCATTCAACTCTCTTCAGTCTGCAATAGACTATTCACTTCTAAAAGTGGCCACTGTCACAAAATAAAGGGAACAGAAAGGGGAGAAAGACGGAACTGCAAAATAGGCTCCCTTTGTGTCTCTTTTGCAAAATTAACATGTTTACTTGCAAAAGGCAAGGCAAGAATGTTTCTGTCCACCCTATTTCAAGAATCGGAGTGAGTAGATAACTCTACCTATATTTATAGAGGAAAGAGAATTATGAGGTATTACAACTTCTTAGGTCAATACTCTGTGTACTAAAGCTGACATAATACAGTTGTCCCTCAGTATCCACTGGGATTGATTCCAGGATTCCCCATGGATACCAAAATCCACAGATATCAAGTCCCTGACATAAAAAAATGTATAATTTGCAAATAGCCTATGTAAATCCTCCCATATACTTTAAATTATCTCTAGATTACTTATACCCAATACAATGTCAAAGCCATGTAAATAGTTGTTATACTGTATTTTTTATTTATTCATTTTTATTGTTACATTAATATTTTTTATTGTTTTTTACCCCCAATTTTTTTTTTTTTTTTTTTTCTGAGACAGAGTCTCACTCTCTTGCCTGGGGCGAGTGCCGTGGCGTCAGCCTAGCTCACAGCAACCTCAAACTCCTGGGCTCGAGCAATCCTACTGTCTCAGCCTCCCGAGTAGCTGGGACTACAGTCATGCGCCACCATGCCCGGCTAATTTTTTCTATACATATTTTTAGCTGTCCA